>FXXK01000151.1:65269-106382 GCA_900184695.1 Betula pendula
CTGAGAAGGCTGAGACCAAGACTGAGAAGTCTGAGACCGAGACTGAGAAGTCTGAGACCAAGACTGAGAAGGCTGAGACCGAGACTGAGAAGTCTGAGAAGTCTGAGATCGAGACTGAGAAGGCTGAGAAGTCTGAGACCGAGACTGAGAAGGTTGAGAAGTCTGAAACTGAGGCCCAATGGGTTTTAATCAACCCACCAGTAGAAGTTATGTAGATGGGCTGGATTGAGGGAAATATTTCCCAACAGAAATGATACGTTGGACATGGATATTTAAAGAGGAGGGATTTGGCTTGAGTGTTATTAGCCGTACGATTGTTGTTAAAAAAATCCTCATGAATCCTCTGAATCGTCTCTGCCTAGAAAAATAAAACCCATTTAATATAAAAGAAAAAGAGATAGTATCTCAATAAAGGAAGTGGGTGGGCATTAATTAATAGGGGTAGATTTGTCTTTCACCTCTAAAGGGTTGGTTGGCAATGCATTAATAAGCAAAACAGTAAATTTTTTGAATCGTAGACCCGTGACAGAAGACCATTATTGAGTTTTTTTGAATCGTAGACCCGTGACAGAAGACCATTATTGAGTTTTAAGTGTACAAGTCTCTATGTTTGCAGTGTTTCAGTGTTGTCCATTAGACTTTGACAAGTTCACATCCTACCGTCCATTAAGCTATAAATTGTGTAACATGATAGAATCAATTGAAGTGGATAGCCTATAAGACTTTGACAAGTTCACAGCCCATTGTATAACATATATGAAAATTGATGGTCTGACATTTAAAATGTGACAGGTCCCACAACATTTTATTGGATCCATACCTTTCTTCCAATCTCTAAATTATAAAAGAAAAACAAGTTCTTTGCATCCATGAATATTTCTTTAAAGCGGTCCATAAATAAACTGGACCGAATATTCAAGAAATTTATTAGACAGCAAAAACAAATTTATTTCTAATAAATATGTGACGCTGCCTCGAATACATTGAATAAACTCATCATTTACACAGCTGTGAGAGATAGAAAGGTCTTGGTGCACTAAATAGAATGTATGGCGGGAGAACATTCAAGTCAACATGTAAAAACAGGTGACAGTGATACCACGTAAACTAAGAACCTTGCTTTGATACCATAATAGAATTCACATAATATGTGAAAAATTGGTCTAACTAAACTTCAAAAGATGCCTTGAAGAGTGAGGGATGCCACAACCTTATAAGGAGCACAATGACTAGTTTCTACAGCAATGTAGAACTTCCAACACTTTAAAAATTAATTTTCTCCTCCCAAATTTTTTTTGCCCCCCCCCCCCTCCCCCAAGCCACAAGGTGGCTCTCAAAAAAATAAAAATCGCTTAAAAATAATTTTTTGTTTTAAAATTTTTTTTTATAAAATAAACATTTAAAAATTAATTTTCTCCTCCCATTTTTTTTTTTTTTTTTTTAAAGTTTAGCACCCTCACACCAAAATTTCTGGCTCCGCCCATACTATAATGCTACATTGCTCATATGTGACTAATGTCTCATCAACACCTTGGCTTGAGAACCACAATCACCGTAGTTTGGCGACACGTAGCATTTTGCCTAGAGGGTTCTAAAGAAATAATATAGATTTCTTAAGAATATGATGTGGTGGAAACTGTAAATGTGAAGATTTTTTTGTTATTTTTTTTTTAAGTTAAATGTGAAGATTGTGCGATGGTTTTTATGATATGTTGACGCTGAAGACTATATATATTATTACCTTGCAATCTTTATTGTCATATTTTATAGAAAAATGTTACATGCAATCTTTTGTGCTTCCTAATTTTTCCGCGTGGGTTTCTCTCTGGACCATGTGACCATTTTATCTTAGTACCATAAAATTACACAAAGTACACAATCTAAGCACTTTGTTGGAACTTGGAACCGAGGACGAAATTTTATCTCTTTTTTTATTTTTTAAAGGTGAAATTTATCTTGATCAAGAGTTTCACTGTCATAGACTCGTAGCGGTGTGGAGCTCAGTTAGATTGTACTGTAGTCACGCAATGTGCCACTCGCATACTGCATAAGCGGTTAGAATTGACAATAATACATCCTCTACCAACTATAACTTATTATATAATTACCTTGTATGTAGGTAATGTTAGAGCATTTATAATGGACTCCTTAAATAAAAGTGGTTTTAAATTTAAAAAAATAATTTTTTTTTTTCAAATTTAACTTTTATTTGAAGAGTTGATTGTAAATACAAGGGCTTCCATTGATTTCAAAAGATGGGAATGCAAGGGCTTCTATTGATTTAAAAAATTGTGCACAGAATTTATGAAACTACTGATAATTATATTATTATTATCTTATTTAAAAAAAAAAATTCAAGCACTTATTTTTTATTTCTCTCCTCTCCTAATTAATAATTCATAAAATTGGATTTCAAACCTTGAACAATGACATACTTTTTTCGGTGACTACAAAGTAATACCAAACACTAGAATTTTACAAACGAAGCCCGTTTGTTCCGAAGTAAAATAATCCCAAATCAATATTTATCACTTCAGATCTGGTAATCTGCAGCGGCACATGCATTACGCGTGTACACGTAACCCACCGGCTTTTGTTCCTTGTTTCTTAACTAGATATGGAGCCCAGGCCCACAACCCTATGAACTTGTGAATTGGGTTTAGTGTAGCATAGAGACAGGGCCCATAAATCAACGGTTCCTCTAAATTTATTGCATTTAATTGTACTTAAAAATATAAGAATAATATTAAGGCGATGATCTTTTTACTTTTCTGGGTTTTGGATTAAGTCGACCGCCGATGAAGACAGCTTTCCAAACCAATCTTTCTTGGGGGATCACAATTTAATTTTTAAAGAATTAATTAAGAATATTTTTAAGAAAATTGGGAAAGACATGTGAAGCCCCCCCAAGTCTTGGTGTAGTTCCGCCAAGGTTTGTTAGGGCAAAAGGGGTGACTCAGGCCTACAAGGCTATAACGTTGGTTGGGTTTATATGGTTATTTCCATTAAAATAAGGTAGCAGGAATGTATGTGTAACAGTGCATGTAACCTGTATGGAATTAGCTTGCACGCACTTAAATAAAGGTCTTTTTTATTTATTTATTCAAAGAAGGAGAACCGGGGAAGGGGAACACTTAAATAGAGGTCTTGATTTTTCAAATATGTCCTTATTGTACTACAAATTACAAGTAAAAGAAAAACAATTACAAAAATTAATTTTTGTGACAGCTTGTAAGTCAAGGACTTGTCATTTTGACCAAAACGGCATGCCATTTGTTTTGGCTAGTTGTTGGGAAAGGGAGGGACGGCCTGTATTCAGATATCCTAGAATTTGCACGGACTGCTTCATAAGGAGAGAGGAGGAAAAACGAAAGGCAAAAATTTTTTTTTTTTAAAAAAAAACTTTAGAAGTTAAAAAGCTCACCACCCCAAAATCATGTTAGGGTGGTTAGACCGCCTTTACAATAGTGGTCAACAATCTCAAAATATGCTGGGGAGGGTGGCCAAAATGTCTTTCACGAATTAGCTGACCATTTTCTCACTTCGAAGGCATAATCGGGGTGGTCAAAATATTCTTTAAGGGTTGGCCCACAATTTACTAACCTTAAGAAAGTGGTTAGTCACCTTTGAAATGGATTAAGGATGTTCCAACCATTTCAAAACAAGCATTTGACAGCGGTCTGGTAGTCCCATCGCTGTTGGACTGCCCCAAATGGGCCAAATGCTTGAATTGGCTTGAGGGACATTTTTATTTCTTAAGAATTACAGAGGATCTCAATATGAGATTGCCTAGGAATTCAATGACTTGTCAACAACCGTTGTTCGAGTAACCAAAATTAAGAGTATTTACAATAAGCCCTTTCAAATTTTTTAACATTTAACTCTAAAAGTATATTTTAAAGGATTTAGTTAGTTATTTTTTTAAATCATTAAACAATAAATTCTCTAAATATTTATCTATTTTAAATAAATACTATTTTTATTGGAAACATTTGTGGGGCAAAAGCTGAAAAAGTAATAAAAAAACAAATTTATGAGACTAAAACTAAAAAAGTAATATTAAAAAATGTTTTAACATTTGGATTTTGACTCTTTAAATTTAAAGAGCAAATCAACCAAATGTTAAATTTAACTTTAGATGGAAAGTTGGTTAAATGAGATTTTTTTTTTTTTGTGTTTTGTTAAAAATTTAGAAAAATATTATATTTGAAGAGCTTGGTATGAGTGCTTTAAGTAACTAGATAAAGTTATAAGAGCATTCTCATCCGGCTCTTTAAAGAGTCAAAATTGATTTTAGACTATTTTACTGCTTCCATTCAGCTCTCTACTTTAAAGAAAAAAGTAAATGGCATGAAATGGTTCCCTACTCTTTTTTTTTCTAATAAACTATTAATTTTTCTGTCCAACTTTTTGTTTTTTCCAATTTTTTTTTATTTTTCCCTTTTCTTTTCTGCTTTTCTTTTGCTTTAATTGTTTTTTTTTTTTTTTTCATCTTTCATTGTTTCACGCATGCAGTGGAAAGTTTCACACAGGACCTCCATCTGTTTCTCTTTCATTGCTAACCTATGTGCTAAGGTTTTTTTATCCTCTAAAAATATAATTTGACCATTACTTTTTTTGGTGGCTAACTTTTGTGAACTGTTAGCAATGTAAATTGATATAAAGAGCCTTTTTTTTTTTTTACTTTAAAGAGCTACTTTTTCTTAATATCTACATCCGACTTCCTAAACTAGGAATTCACTTTGACCTTTTCATTTATATATAATATTAACCTCAATTAAATTATTCATATTCAACCTCAATCAAAGAAAAAAATATAAGAAAAAGTAAAAAGTTTGAGAGATAAATTAATATTTTATTAGAAAAAAGAAGAGTAGAGAGTGAAATGACTTCCTACTAGTACAAAGCTATTTCATACTCTTTATTTTTTTTCTTCAATGTAGAGAGCCGGATGGGAGCAATAAAATTATTCAAAATCAATTTTGACTATTTAAAGTAGGAAAATCTCTACAGTAAGGAGTCGAATGATAATACTCTAAGTGTTTAGAAAAAATTAGTGGTTAAAATAAAAAAAAATTAATAATTTTATCTTCAAAAAAAAAAAAAGAAATCGAATGAAAATACTTTAAGCTTCTACCTTGGTGAAAGCATTATTTCCAACCTGAATATTGAAGGATGGCATGTGAAGGACATTATTTATTACAAATTCTCGCTGAAATTGTTGGCTCGTTGTGTATTGTTCTTTTGTCATCCAAGGGGCATCGAAAAAGGAGAAGAGAAAAAAAATACTGAAGGTGAATAGTGAATAGCTCATTTGGGCCATATATATGATTAACATATTATGCAGCCTATTGTATATATGCTTGGGCTAAGCCCAGAATACCATCCTTTTCACCCGAGTTGGGAAATTTACGCATTTAGTTGCTTTGGTACCTAATCTACAGAGTTAACAGCAAATAATAAATGTGATTAATTATGTTGCGTACTTTATAAAAGAGATCGATCATGTCACCAGATTAGTTGTTTACTCGGCTTTTACTGTTCATATAAGTGTTTTTTGTTGGGTCATCTGGATTCCTAGAATCATATCACCCAAAATTTGACATATTTTTGATCAATAATTAACTGACGCAATCCACAAGGATTAGGCGCACTTGAGCTTTTCTAATCACAAACCCTTTCATCGCACGGGTGTATGGTTTCCTGATCACCAAATTTTCTAAGGTTTGACGAATCAATTGATGCATTTTCCAAGTATTAGGTGGACGTGAGCTTTTCTAATCAGAAACTGTCCCATTTGCATGGGTCTACAGGTTGACATCTCAACCCTTGGCACGCCCTTTTTGGGCGGCAGATATAAATCATTTTCAGAACTGGCGAGATCGGGTGGTGCATCACTCTCTTCCAAGGAGTTGACACTACTTGACAGAAATGTATTTGACCACCTAGAACAACAAATCCAACGTCTGTCTTTTGGTTTCGTAGACGCCTATTTTCAAGTTTAGGTTCGATCAATTTTCTACGCTTCCAGAAGTTGAGATCAGCTAAAGCATCCCACGGAATTTATTTAAACAAATCGCAAATGCGGGCGTGAAATCAATAGAAACCCTCAGAATGATCTTCTTAATTATGTCATGCATGCATGCATTTGCAGCTGAAAATTTTGATGTATGGATTGAAGTGACGAAATATTGTTACGTTTGCTTTGGTGAAACTCTTATCATCCGGTGTAATATCTAGCTAGCAGATCGAATCTTTTAAATATTCCTTAGTTTCAAAGATACAATGAATTTAAAATGAAGGGAAGTAGGGAATACTCATACCTTGGAGAGTTGGGACTACGGTAAGAGGGCACTGCAACTACCCAGCTCCTTTAATAAGCTACAATCTCATAAGCCATAAGCAAATTACACTCATCAAGTACTAAAATTTACTGTTATGATATAGTATATATATATATATTATATTATATATATATATATATATATTATTGCTGTAATTAGCATACTATTTTTTTTTTTTAAAAAAAAAAAACTATCCTTGAGCACAAAAAGTAAAATATTTGTTAAGCGGGTTTTCTATTTTGGATGACTATGCATGGGCATTGGTTTGGTAACTTTGGTTATAGATGGGAATTATATTCAACAACTTGGTGTTGATGGGTTTTTTTTTTTTCCTGGGCTTGTATCAATTTTGCATTGCAAGTAAAATGAATTAATCTAGAAGGCACGCATAATATATAGTACAATCAATTCTAGAGAGTGATTGAAATAAAAACAAAGCTGCAAAAAGAAGATAACTAGGTGGTTCTTCTCCGACCATTGTGGTAATTTTACTCTAGTACTAGCTTATATTGACTTTATAGTTAATTTCGTTTATTAGTTCAGCCAAAAAGGAAAATGACATTGTGGTAATCGAATTTATTGTTGATGGCACAGGAAGATTAATTTTTACTTCATCAACACTTTAAAATTCAGCTTGACCAACAGCTATTTACCGGAGAGAAGGTGACCATGACAATAGTATGAAGCGCCCCCAACCCCCGGCCCCTGAAAACTCACCTAATTTCTCTATATAATAAGCCTCGCAGGCTATCCTAATTCAACTGCAAAAATCATAAACAAAGAGAGAGAGACAGAGGAGAGAGAGATGATCATGAGTTCCTCCAACGTTCCTTCATTTGCTTCAATGGCTGCTCTGTTATTTGGCTTTTGTGTATTATCGTCATTGCCAGAACTTGCCATGGGGATAACGAGGCACTACACATTCAATGTACATTACTGATTTAAGCTACAACATATATTTATATATCTTTTGTTTCTAATTATTACATTAAATTTGCCGTTCTAAGTTTGTAACTTTTCCTTAAATATTGTAAGATCAACTACCTCAATGTGACGAGGTTGTGCCATACGAGGAGCGTTATCAGTGTCAACGGACAGTTTCCGGGGCCTCCGTTGGTGGCAAGGGAAGGTGATCGAGTCATTGTTAAGGTGGTTAATCATGTCACAAACAACGTTACCATACATTGGTATGTACATATATTATATATACGTGAATTAATTAATTACTTAAAATATTACATACTGATTAATTAATTATATACATGGTATACTAATTAATATCTAATGTGGTATGAGATTAATGCAGGCATGGAGTTCGGCAGCTTAGAAGTGCGTGGGCCGATGGGCCAGCGTATGTTACGCAGTGTCCTATACAAAGTGGGCAGACGTACACATACAACTTCACCGTCAGTGGACAAAGAGGAACTCTCTTATGGCATGCACACATCTCGTGGCTAAGATCCTCGCTTTATGGACCCATCATCATCCTCCCAAGGCGCAATGAATCTTACCCCTTTCAGAAACCCTACGCCGAAAAGTCCATCATTTTTGGTAACCACCTACCATGCATTTGATCATTAATTAAACACTAGACATTCATTTTTGCGGTTAATTTTTGTTCGAACTTCTTTTACAACACTTTTTTTTTTTTTTTTTTGCGCGTGGTTTTGGGATTACACAGGAGAGTGGTTCAACGTAGATCCAGAGGCTGTGATTGCTCAGGCTCTCCAGACAGGAGGGGGTCCCAACGTTTCAGATGCATACACCATAAATGGTCTTCCGGGGCCATTCTACAACTGCTCTTATTCTAAAGGTACGTACAACTACTAAGAGAAAGTCACAAGTAGCCCTAATGGTTAAATATAAATTAAATATTTATTGTATTGGACTTTACTTATTAAATAAGAATTTTAAGTCATTCTCTTTTTGTTGGCTTAATTTTTTAGAATAATAGGTGATGTAACGCCAATTATAACCATGCAAGATTTATGAGTTATTTTTCTCTTGCAGACACATACAAGCTGAAGGTGGAGGCAGGGAAGACGTATATGCTACGCTTGATCAACGCTGCACTCAACGACGAGCTTTTCTTCAGTATTGCCAACCACAGCCTCACGGTTGTTGACGCGGACGCGGTGTACGTTAAACCTTTCGAAACGGACACGCTTGTCATCGCCCCAGGCCAAACCACAAACGTTCTCCTCAAAACCAAGCCCAACTACCCCAATGCCACTTTCCTCATGGCCGCTAGGCCCTACTTCACTGGCATTGGCACCTTTGACAACTCCTCCGTCGCCGGAATCCTCCAATATAAGCACCAATCACATAAATCTTCCAATAAAAACCTTACGCTTCTTAGACCAACCATCCCAGCCATCAATGCCACAAACTTTGTCGCAAATTTCACCAAAAAACTCCGTAGCTTGGCCAATCCCAAATACACAGCCAGCGTTCCTCAAACTGTGGACAAGAAATTTTTCTTCGTTGTCGGGCTTGGAACTTTCCCTTGTCCAGCAAACACAACCTGTCAGGGACCCAGTAATACAACAAAATTCGCCGCTTCGATTAACAACGTGTCTTTTAATCTCCCGTCGGTGGCTTTACTCCAAGCCCACTTTTTTGGACAGTCTAACGGCGTTTACACTACTGATTTTCCGACAACGCCACTGGTGACATTTAACTATACGGGAACGCCGCCCAATAACACGAACGTGAGCAATGGCACGCGTGTGGTGGTGTTACCGTTCAACACAAGTGTGGAGTTGATAATGCAGGGCACTGGCATTCTTGGTGCTGAGAGCCACCCTCTCCATCTACACGGTTACAATTTCTTTGTTGTTGGACAGGGTTTCGGAAACTATGATCCAAACAAGGACCCTGCTAGCTTCAATCTAGTGGACCCAGTCGAGAGGAACACGGCCGGTGTTCCGGCCGGTGGCTGGCTCGCTATTCGCTTCTTGGCAGACAATCCAGGTGTGTTCTCTTCTCGAGTCATGATATACAACAGTGCAGGTTGAATAAACAATAATTCGGTCTGAATTAAATAAGATTAAAAAAAATAATTATTTTTTTAATTATAAGATCTACAAAAATACTATTTATATGCATGGGCGGATAAACATAATTACGGTCTCTTCTCTTTTAATTAGTCTAATAAAAGTGTTTTGAATAATTTAGAATTTTTTTAGGAAAAGTTTTAAATGATATAATAAAAGTGAAACGACATTGATTTGTTCTTGTTGGACTCTCCCAACCAACCTGACTTTAGAAATAGTACTTTGCTTTTAAATTCATAGATTGTTGATGGCCATTAATGAGGGTTTTTTTTGTTTTTTTTCTTGACATGTCATCAGGGGCTTGGTTTATGCATTGCCATCTAGATGTCCACACGAGTTGGGGCCTAAAGATGGCGTGGATTGTCCCGGATGGGCCAGAGCCGAATCAGAAGTTACCACCGCCACCGTCCGATCTCCCAATGTGCTAACTTGACCGATCGTTGGTCCGGATAAGCGGATATGCATTGCATTTCTTTTTCCCCGAGTGATTTTGTTTTATTGTTCGTTTTAAGTTAATAATTGTTCTTTGATAAAGCAAATGATTTCCAATTGTTTTTCACCTTTCGCTGAGAGAGAGAGAGAGAGAGAGAGAGAAGGAGCTCTCAGCATGAGATTGGTTGATTATATTAAATAATGATTTTCTTTTATTCTCCGTTTTTAACTTAATAATTATGATTATTCATTGATAACCAAATGCTTTTCCTTTTTCTTTCTTTTTAAAAAAACAAAAATTAAAAAAATAAAAAATTGGGGAGAGAGAGAGAGAGAGAGGTAGAACTCGTATAGTGATGGGAATGCTTAATTGTATGAACAATGATAAATGTCTCTCATGTCTTTTTCGTATAACTTAAAATTGATGTTAATTTTAAAATTATTATTAAATTTGTGATAGATTATTATTATATTTTAATTCAATAACAATTTTAAAAGTTATATTAATTTTAAGTGAACACGAAAAAGCATGAAAAAAATATCGATCATTACTCTGTTTGTTCAAAGAATGTACTACTTCCAATGTAAACGTCAACTAAACTATTTTGAGCTTAAATGAGTTTGGATCTTCAAACTATATCACAAAGGTCATAAATTGTGCTAATAAAGTGTCAAAATGAGAATAAATAAAATGGCTGAAAAAAGGCCAATTATAAGCCTTAAATAGGTCTGAACTTTAAATAATATTATAAAGGCCAGGCTTAGATTTCTGAACAATACCATAAATGCCAAAAGATGAGTCTAGATTAACAATATAGCCAACAATAAACCAAATAATGAGTCAACAAAATGCCAAAATAATATGAGCAACTTGCCTCTTTTTTCTTCTTTTTTTTCTTTTTTCCCTTTTTCTTTTCTTTTCTTGGCTTCAACAGACTTTTTTTTTTTTTTTTTTTTTCAGTTTTTCTTTTCTGATTTCCCCGAGAATACAGGCGGGCTATACCCTTTCACAACAACAATTTTTTTTTTGACGCTTTCACCCTTTCACTTTGTAGTTTGACACTTCGTCGCTTCTTCATAAACAAAAGATTGGTCTCTTTTAATTGATCGAACTACGTAATTAATTTATTTTTTTTTGATTAATTACAATATAGGTATATATGTTAGCACCATAATAAAATTATTATATTTGTCTTAATTATTATTTTTTTCTGCCTCGAATAACAAGAATCGTATCATAAGCACAATACGCTAATTGCTTCGATCTTCCTGGTCGTTATTAAGCTTACTAGCTGCCACACAATGTGCATTAAACTTGTTCACCCACAAGCTGAAGGAGTTTGTAGACCTCGAAACAAATGTTGTTGCTTGCTTATTTGAAATGTTGAACACCACCAAAGTCTACCACAATTTTGATCTTCCCTCATGAAATAAGTTTACCTCCAATTGTTTTAGTTACTCAATTTTATGGATTTCAAGTAGACGAAAGAAATAAATTAAATTAAGTCAACAGGAAAAGGAAGGGCTAGAGAGTGTTGTAGCAAATAAGTTTTTCATCAATTTTTTTTTTTCCTTTTTATAATCTTTGATGGAAAATGCCCTCAAGATATTTTAACAAATAAATGTTCAGTCTTAAATTATTTGTAATATAATAACCCTTCAACAAACATTTCTACCAGGCTATTAACTAGCAATATTGTCAATTCATTATCTTCTAATATAGCATAAAACAAATCAAAATTAGCTACTACCTCCTTTCTTTTCTTTTTTTTCTTTTTTCTTTTTCTTTTTTTTTGCAGTATGTAGTTTTGCTCTCCCATGTATATATATCATCATAATTAATTACAAGTAAATGTGATTGCTTATTGTTTTCTGGATGAATAACATTTTTTCATACCACACAAAGAATTACACAGTTTTTTCCAACAAGAGTTAAAGCTTCACTGGACTTCAAGTTGCTTAGCAACTTTACAACAAAGCAATCAAGCTAACCCAAACAGCTAAGGAAGCCCAACAATAACCTTAGCAAAATACAAAGAAAACTCTATACCGCAAACTATATAGGGACACAAAACTAAAGAATCCAAATAAAAAGCCACAGAGAATGCAGTACCAGATACACCCAGACAACAACAAACCAGCAACACAACAAGGCTTAAAAAAAATAGATTGTTTTAAATAAGGAAATCAAATAATATTAAAGAACATTATTGAATATTGAATTAAATGGTAAGAAGATGAGAAAAAACCGTTCATCTTCCTTACACTTTCAAAATGGGGGAAAAAAAATCTCCAATCAAACAATATTCATCTATTGCTTAGAAAGAAAAAAAGTGTTTGATGAGAGTTTTTTATTCGAATAGTAATAAAAAGTATTTAATGTGATATAAAAAGTAAAATAAAATTGTTAAAAAGTTATTGATAAAATATAAAAAAATTAGAATGTTTTGATATAATTTTTTATTTTTTTTAAAAAAAACCTTAAATATAACCCTTTGCCAAACAGGTTCAATCGTTTACCAAACAAGGCATTGGAGATGAATTGGTTTGGTTCCGGCTATGTTTGTTAAATACCTTTGTCCTTCTCCTTTTTTTTTTTTTTAACTTTAAAATCAATACTACTTTAATATTCTATCATTACTTTTTAACAATTTTTTTTTACTTTTATATCACATTACTTACTTTTTATTATTATTCAAATAAAAAAAAATTTCACTTTTCTATATAAAAAATTTATAATATTCTTTTTATTTTATATAACATTATACTCTTTTATTACTATTAAAAATAAAAAATAAAAAAACCTAAAAGTTTTACCGACACTGTCGCGCAATATCTGAAATTTTGTTTTGAGATTAGAAAAATTAAGAAAAATATTTTTGTATCAACTAAAAATCTTTTTAAATGATGAACTAATATTTTTTTGTATTTTTTTAATCAAATGGAGACCACCTCTTCGTTAAGAGTGGTGATTGGCATCAGCCTGGGCTGATGCTACAGTGCATCAGCCTGGGCTAAATCAGAGGAGGAAAAAAAAAAAAAAAAAAAAACACTGTTCATGGGCCCATGAACAGTAAAATTACTGTTCATGTGCCTGGGCTGATGCACTGTAGCATCAGCTCAGGCTGTGTTTTATTTTTACTCCTTCGTTAAAGATGTGAACCCATTTAATTAAAAAAATATTAATTAATCTCTTAAAATGATTTTTAAAAATATACCAAGTGAACCCTAAAAATTAATGGGTCACATTCTTGTGCAGAGAAGAACGCCAGAATGTCATAATCCAACATACGTAATGATGAGACTAGGTGGAGCTTCCTTTAATGAGGCAATGAGGTACGAGGTAGGTGATATGGGAGGGGACCACCTTGCTTGGCTGGGATTGAAAAAACGAAGAACCTTCCGAAAAAGACAGAAGGGCTACGTTTGGCAAGAGTTATTGGTTATTACTGTTCATGACTTTTCTAAACCCAAAAAAAATATTCTCACTTTTTATATCACATCAACCACTTTTTAACAACTTTTTTAATTTTTTTATTACTATTAAAATAAAAAATTCACTAAAAAACAAAAATTTTCACTTTTCCATACAAAAAATTTACAACATTCTCCCAATTTATATCACATCAAAAGTCAACAACCCATAACCCATAACCCATAACCTTTCCCAAACACACCCAAGGTTAATGGAGAAGTTGTGGGGCGAGGGGCCGGATAGCTAAAGCTTATCTTTTGTTTTTGTTTAATAATAAGAATAAAGCCTATTGATGTGACCAAAACCTGGGAGAAGTGCAACACGAGCTTCACCTTCAATACATCAAGGGTAATGATAAAAGTAAGCTTGGGTTAATTAAACAGTAAATTAATCTAAATTATTTGAAATTAAAAAAAATATTGAAATTTAGTGGACCTCATCATTAAAACACAAAAAAAAAAAAAAATCTGAACTAATTTACTATTTAATCAACCCAAACTAATTCCTATCATTACTCATACGTTAAATAAACTCATCATAACTTATAAAAAAATAAATAAATAAACTCATCATTTACACTGCTGTGAGAGAGATAGGAAGGTCTTGATGCAATAAATATAGTTAGAAATAAGAGATTTGCATTAATTCATCCAATAAAAATAAAAAAATAATAAGAGATTTGCATGCAGATACAAGTACCCAAATTCAACATCCCATAAATTTTCCCAGCGCTCAAGTAATTAACCAACCACCCCCGCTGACCGTTGCTAGCTTAGTTACGTCCATTAAGAAAAAATAAAAATAAAAATAAAAATACTTGGTCCCATGTACGCAGTTGATTCAGATTAGCCGTTGGATTTAATGTTGGCTAAAGCCTAAATAAACCAACAGGTAAATATAAATCAGTCCAGACACATAAACAGTAATTTTTTTTTTTTTTACTTTCATCCTTGCTCAGGCTGAATGACTGTTCATTCAGCCTGGACTTATGCCAATCACCACTCTAAACCAACACACTGCTCCAGTTTCAAAGATGCTGAGATCGACTAGAGCCTAGGAGGCCTAATTCTTGGATTTTGCAGCTGACGTGCATGGTGTCCATGACGGTGCAACATCAGCCTCGATGCGCCTAGGGAGTAGGGATCTCATCTTTCCCATCTTTCTTAGTGCATCTTAACCACCAGATAACTAACGATGCTAACGTGCATGGCCGAATTTAACGGAGCAAGACATTCATTTTCTGTAATTGTTCGGATATTATTTAATATAATTTTTTAAAATCTTAACTATTATATTCATATTTAATTAAAATGTAATAAAAATCAAGTGGTTAAAATTAAGTATAAATATTGATAAGATAAAATTTCAACCATCTAATTTCAAAACAATAAAATAGCCTAATAATTCTAGAGGCTGTACAATATCCATGATGAAACCTAGGACTAGGAGTACGATATTCAATAAATTATATTTTTTCAAATCACTCTATTATATATCAGTATTTACTATATTATTATTATTTATCATAGTTTTTTTTATATATTTTATAAATAATAAATATTAATATGATAAGATTCCTTTTATTTAATCTGAAAATAATAGAAGAGATTTAAGAAAAACTACCTAGATGGAACAATAATGTAAAAAATTTAAAAGATATTTATCCTTAAAACAAATCTTCTACTGGCTAACGTAGTAGAAATGCCGTTGAGTCCTTTCCCAGGCAGGTGCACGTTTCCCGCGATACAAAGAGGCAAAAACTTTAATTGTCGCTTTGAAATTGAGATAAATGTGGTAGCTATTTCATTTTAAATTTTAAAATGCTGGTTCAAGTGAGACGTCGTCAGTGCAGTATAGTGTGAGAAGTTGGACTGATTTATCGACTATGCAAACTTTTATTTTAACCTAAACGGACAAAAATGCCCTCAATGAATGGGAATCAGATAAGGTGAGTGGTACGTGCATCATCATCATCTTACGAATTGATACATAACGTTGTATCAGCAGGACAAAGTGTAATCCAAAATTTAACTGACAATTACTTATAAAAAAAATTAACTGACAATTATTACGCGTTCTTACTTGTAATTCAAAATTTACTTGTACTATAGAAAAAAAAAATGGAAGAGAGAGATTAAAAATGTTTTCAAACAATAAGTTCGAAGCGGTTCATTTAGAGATATAATGTGCTAAAGAATTTACATATCTAGATATCTTCAAAACTATCCATTCCAAGAAGGAGGAGAGCAGCAAAGTGATATCAACAAAAACATGGGTTGCTGACCATTCAGTAGCAAGATGGAGAGAGTTGATGGTTAGGATGGTGATCAAGGAGTCTCCTTCCAAAATGAAAGGGGCAGACTCGTGGCAAGAGGCAAGTTGGACTGCCAAGAGGGCAGTGTGGGCTTCTCCTTGGTTGGTTTCCATGGCTAGGAGGCATTTGGAGCAAGCTGAAATGGTATCTCCCCAGTGATCTTTAAGGATGACGGCAGCAACAACAAAATGAGGCTTGATTGCCACGTCAAAATTAGCCTTGAGGAGGAGGTGTCCAATCTTCAGAGTTGCCATGACATAACTGCCAAGCTAAGGAGTGATTCTTCACTAAGAGGGAAATGAGTTTAAGAGCTGCTTATGGGTCCCCGAGGGGGGGGGGGGGGCGGCGGTCCCTTTGTGCATAAAATTGTTTTTAGCCTGCCAAATATGATACATAATAACCAAGGCATTAATCTAAAAAACATGAACAAACTTATAAGGGATGCCAAGAAATTTGTTAGGTTTGAGGAGAGCTGAGGTCCAGCGATCAAAAGGAAAGGGAATCAAAAGTGGAGGAGTTGAGGGGCCAAGGAGAGTTCCTCCAAATAGCCCTTGCAAAAGGGCAAGAAAGAAAAAGGTGGTGAATGGTTTCAGTTGGACCATTATAGAGGGGACAAGAATGAGAATCTGGGGAGGTAAGGGGAAAAATTTTAAAAATTTTGTTTTAAGAGGAAGGATGTCCCAAGTAATTTTCCAGAGAAGATGTTTGAGTCAATGCTGGATTTTGAGGCTCCAAAGGGTATTCCAATCAGTGGGAGAGAAAGGAGAGGAAGAAGGGGTGGGAAGCTGACTTGACAGTGAATACACCTGAAGGGGAAGGGGTCCAGATAAACTTATCAAGGCCAGGGATAGTAGGGAGGGTGGATGTCTATAATCTTTGAGATAGTGTGGGCATCGAAGAGAGAATTAAGGGTAGTGATGTTCCAACTACGGTGGGTGGGGGAAATTAAGTCAGCTATTGTAAGGTTGGGAAGGTGGAAAAGGAGGGGGTTTGGGGTGGGTTTAAAGCCTTCAATAGAGGGAATCCAATGAGAGTTTCAAACATCAATGGAAGAGCTAGAGGAGAAAAACCAACAAGCCCCTTTTCCAACAAGGTCCCCGCATTTGAGAATTCTCTTCCATAGGCAAGAGGCTGTGGGAGAGGGAGAGAAATTTAGGAGGTTAGAATTATGGAAGTATTTGGACTTGAGGTTGGAAACCCAAAGCAGATTATTGTTGGACAACAAATACCAGGCTAATTTAGCAAGTAAGGACCTATTTTGAGATTCTAAAGGTCTGATTCCAGTCCACCACAGGCTTTAGACGAGCAAATCTTCTTCAAACCCAATAACATAAGATTATGGCTCTTCTCAAGGGGGCAACCCCACCAGAATTTTCTCAAAAGGGATTCAATGTTATTGTAAAAAGATTTAGGCAAGAGAAAGAGGGACATGGAATAGGAAGGGATGGCATTTGCAATAAATTTTATGAAGGTGGTGCGAGCTGCTTGGGAAAGGAGCTTAGACTTCCAACCAGATATTCTCCCCAGGATTTTTTGTTTAAGGTCTTCAAAGGCAAAGCCTTTATTCCTTTGAAAAAAGAGAGGAAGACCAAGATGTTTGCCTTTAGAGGGAATTTGGTGGAGGTTGAGGATATTGAGAACAGAAGAGACAATGGATGGGTACAGTTTTTGCTGAGAAAGATGGAAGACTTTGAGAGGTTGACCTTTTAGCCAGACCAACCAGCATATTTATTAAGACAATGAAGAACCGTGGTAACTTCGGAAGAGTTTGCCCTAGCAAAGACCATGAGGTCATCAACAAAAAGAAGGTGAGAGATAGGAGGGCTGTGGCGAGAGATTTTAATCCCATGGAGGGAGCCAAGAGCTTTCTCTTTGCTAATTAACCTAGAGATAACCTTTGTGCCTAGGATGAAGAGGAATGGAGACAGAGGGTCTCCTTGCCTAAGGCCATGAGAGGGGAAAAATTTGTTATGGGGGGAACCATCCAATAAAACAGAGAAGGAGACAGTGAAAATACACTGCTCAATTAGATGGATCTAGGAATGACTAAAGCCTAAGGCCAAAAAGATTTTTGAGATAAAACTCCATTTCATTTGGTCTAAGGCCTTCTCCATGTCCAATATGATAGACATGAGACCACCATTGCCTTTTTTGTTTCATAGTATGAAAAATCTCATGAGTAAGGATAGAATTGTCATGGATTGATCTACCTTTAATGAAGGCAAATCGATTCAGAGAGATATTTTTATCCAAGTGAGTTTTGAAGGAGTTAGCCAAAATTTTTTAGATAATTCTGTAATTGAAATTTGCTAAGCTAATAGGCCTGAAATGATTAACCTTGGAAGGATTATCCAATTTGGGAATGAGGGCAATGTGGGAGTGGTTAAACTCGATTAAAAGAAAACCATTCCTTAAAAAAGCTTGGACAAATTCAATAACACTTTTGCTGATGATATGCCAGTGGGTTTTATAGGACAAGCCAGTGAAACCATCGGGACCAAGGGCTTTAGTGGAGCCTAACTGGTAAACTCTGAGATAACAGGGGGAAAGAGATTGACAAGATCATCATCCAAACAAGGGTTTGAAGAGGAGAACAAGTCATTAAAATAGTTCACAAATTCATTCCCAATATTAGTTCTATTTTTCAAGAATGGTATCTTCAATGTGTGTCTATTAGTTGTTCTGTCTCTCTCTTTCGCAAGCTTCAAACCGATTTTAGATCATGCCCATTACTATCCTCATTGTGTGTCTATTATTTGTTTTAGATGACTCGGTCTGTCTCTCAAAGGGAAAGATCAACACCCTATTTGTCTTCGGGAGCTTAGTCTTTAATCCTAAAAACAACCAGGTTAACGACTTGCTGTACGGGTAGCATCTCATTAGTCGTATTGTTCCTGATTTCATTGGCAACACCATCATTCTAACGATATTTATATTTTAAAGTTATTAACTATTTGCCTTCTCTTTAAATTTTCACATCTTCATTGTTGCAACCCAATACAAGCAGTTGTCTCTGCTGCCAGCATTCACAGAACCAGTTCAACATCGACTTACCACGGATGGGATCAACTTTGCCAAAGAATGCACACTTATGGCAAGGCTTCACAACGGAGCCTTACCCGTAGCCCTCAAAAGTTAGAAAAGAACCCCACCAAATATGGTACGATTGTTAACACAATTTTTATTTGATTCTAATTTTTCACTTTAAGTCTAATTTTCACTAATCTGTTTTCTAACATTGTTTTTTTTTTTTTTTTAAGGTTTTAAGATTAACAATGCATTGTATTGTGACATCAAGTCATATAACGGTGGTTTTCATGGTAGTGAGGATAGTGAGCCAACATTCCAATACAAGTCATGCGGAAATCCAAGTGATTATGTGTTGTTTAATGGTAGCCACAATATACAAATCTGAAAAACTATTTGACATTAAATGGCCCTACAACCCTAGGAGGGCCACTACACATGAATCGAGCTACAAATTGCTAAGTAGCTTGATTCATGTGGAGTGGCCCTCCTAAGGTTGTAGGGCCATTTAAAGTCAAACTGTTTTTTAGATTTGTATAATAAATAATGTAGGATGTTCTCAATTTTTTTTGTTTTTTTGTATATTTATTTCTTTATGAATATTTAATATAGTTTAAATTTTATGTTGTGTCTTAGTTTTATTTACTATTCTTAGTTTTGTCAGGCTTATCTTTCACATAACGTATGAACATTTAAAATGAGGAAACGAAAGAAAAGGACAATCCCACTTATTTTAATTCATTAATCATGGTTAAGAGAAGTATTATCGATAACTTTAAGTAGTTCTTACATTAAGGTGAAGAGTTAACCCATCAGTTTTTCACCAATCCAAGCTTCTCAATTCCTCAACTACCCTTATTTAATCGTTGCTTGCCACTCAAACATATATAATGACTTTAAATTCGGTACAACCAGAAACCTCAACCAATGATTGGCAATATATTACTAGTTTTTGGAGATTATCCTCATCTGTTTGACTTCCTAAAAGGTGGCCAATAATGCTTGTTAGATTAATGGGGCCTTGGGCAGCTGGCTTTTTCACACTCCAAAGCAATTATGGTTGGTATAGAACGCCTCATTATCAATTTACTGCCTAACAAATATGACGGATACTAATGATTATGATAACAATCGTCAGAATACATAAAGCAATACATAATCAGAATGAAAGATGATCACAAGAAGTATTTTACAAATGCACTTTTTGACCAGTACTCTTAACACAGACAGAAGTACATAACTCGCCAACTCTTACAATATAATCCTCGTACAATTTGGATTCCCTGTGATCTTTGCATAATCTCCCTAGTACCTTTGAGATGTAAATCAAGAAATTCACCCGACCAAGCAAAGTTCAATTAAGTGTCAACCTCAAAAAAGCGAATGCCTTGTTCCATTTTATTGCAACTCATATAACGAAAAACTGAAACCTGATCTTCCCTCATTAGTTGATTTTAGCTCGAGCTTATGAAATGGGCTGCACGTTGGATGTTTCAAGTTACTTTCATCAATCAGCTCCTTCTCTTTTTCTTTTTCTTTTTTCAAGTTACTCTCATGCACATTTCCTTTATATTGGGTCTGGGTCAGCAATAAGAACAATAATAGACAAAAATAATGAGCTAAGAAAAGGCCAAAATAATATGGGCAACTTGCCTTTTTTCTTTTCTTTTTTTCCTTTTTCTTTTATTTTCTTGTCTTCAACAGAATTTTCTTGTTTTTTTTTTTTTCGTTTTTCTTTTCTGATTTCCCCGAGTATACAGGATGGCTATACCCTTTCACGACAACAAACATTTTTTTTTTTTTGGTTCTTAATCGAAACAAAGAATGGTCTCTTGTTCTTTTCTTTTTCTTTTTTTACGCTTTCACCCTTTCACTTTGTAGTTTGACACTTCGTCGCTTCTTTTGTTTCTGAAACAAAAGATTGGTCTCTTTTAATTGATTGAACAATGTAATTAATTAATTTGTTTTGATTGTAGTAGTTTCCTTTAACGTGTAATGTGACAATATTGCCATATATATTAGCACCATAATGAAATTATTATATTTGCCTCTTTTTTTTTCTTTTTTTTTTTCAGTCCTAAATAACATAAATGGTATCAAAAGCACAATACGCTAATTGCTTTGATTTTCTTAGAGCATTTCTAGCAGATATTTAATCATTTTTTTTAATTTTAGAGAACTAATTAAATTATTTTTTGTTTCTTTATTCAAAATACTCCCACAATATATTCCAAAAAATCTTTTTCTATATCATTAAAATAATATTTTGTAATTTTACTTTTTTTTTTTCAATCTCTCTCTTCGCTCTCCTTCTTCTCTCTCCTCTCTGTCTCTCTCGTCTGCTTCTCTCTCATCTTCACTGGCCAGCATATGGGATCAAGAAACTTGCTTGCTGAATCGAAAATAAAAAGAAGGAATTAATGATCCATCCGGAAGCCTATCAAAGATAGAGACTTCGAATGAAATGAGTCACAAAAGGCAACTTAGCCACAATTGAGTCCTGTTCAGTGTGTTTGTATCTGTGAGAAGATAACATCAAAGAAGAAGAAGCATTGAGAGCCGTGCGAGGAGAGAGACAATTGTTATAATTATATTAAATTATTGGAAACTCAAGGGAACAGGATATAGGACTTATGTTATAATTATAATTGCTCTTAATTGTAAGTTACCAGCTGTCATGCAATGTGCATTAAACTTGTTCACCCATAAGCTGAAGCAGTTTGTAGACCTCGAAACAAATGTTGTTGCTTACTTATTTGAAATGTTGAACACCACCAAAGTCTACCAGAGTTTCGCTCTTGCTCGTGAAATAAGTTTACCTCCAATTGTTTAGCTACTAAATTTTATAGATTTTAAGTAGACGAAAGAAAGAAATTAAATAAATTCAAAAGGAAAAGGGAGGGGTAGAGAGTGTTGTAGCGAATAAGTTGAAAAGAACAAAACAATGCTATGTTAGTGGTATCAGCAATTTCTTTTTTTTTTTTTTTTATAATCTTTGATGGAAAATGCACTCAAGATTTTTTAACAAATAAATGTTCAGTCTTAAATTATTTGTAATAACTAATTAATAACCTTCAAGAAACATTCCTACCAAACTATTAAAATGTCATTTTCATTATCTTCTAATATAACCCAAACAGCTAAGGAAGCAACAATCAAGCAAACATTAGCAAAATACAAAGAAAACCTTAGCAAACTAAACAAAGATTTCTCTCTATACCACAAACTATACAGGGACACAAAACTAAAGAATCCAAACAAAAAGCCACAGAGAATGCAGTACCAAATACACCCAGACAACTACAAACCAGCAACACAACAAGGCTTGAAAAAATAGATAGCGTTAAATAAGGGAATCAAACAATATTAAAGAACATTCTTGAATATTGGATTAAATGTTAAGAAGATGAGAAAAAACCATTCATCTTCTTTACACTTTCAAAAATGGGAAAAACAAAAAACAAAAAACAAACACAAAAACATTCATCTACTTGATACGTTGTTCAAAATGGGAAAAACATAAATGCTTACAAGATGAATATTTCATTATTGAAATAAGGCAAAGAAAGAAGCCATATAAAAAATTGATTGATAGTTTATATTTATTTTCAGAAATTTTTTCAAAAAAATAAATAGAAGAAAGTGATCAATTGACATTTTAAATTATGTACAAATACTAGCTAGATTCTTTTATAATGCATGTATCACTTATAGAATTTTATTGATAATACTTGTTACACTTTATTTTGCAAAATTAAAATTAATAAAGTCATATTTAAGATCAACAATATTATAAGAAATAGTCATATCAACTTTTGAATGATTAAAAGATGATCTATAGTGTTGGGAACTATTTTCCTAAATCCAGCCCATCTACATAACTTCTACTGGTGGGTTGATTAAAACTCATTGGGTCTCAGTCTCGGTCTCAGCCTTCGTCTCAGTCTCAGCCTCAGTCTCGGTCTCAGCCTTCATCTCAGTCTCAGCTTAGTCTCAGTCTCAGCTTCGTCTTAGTCTCAGCTTCTTCTTAGTCTCATCACCTCCCTTAAAAAGTTTCAGTCTCAGCTTCGTCCTCAGTCTCAGCTTCGTCTCCGTCTCAGCTTCATCTCAGTCTCAGTTTAGTCTCAGTCTCAGCTTCGTCTCGGTCTCAGCTTCGTCTCAGTCTCAACTTAGTCTCAGTCTCAGCTTCTTCTGAGTCTCAGCTTAGTTTCCGTCTCAGCTTCGTCTCAGTCTCAGCTTAGTCTTAGTCTCAGCTTCCTTTCAGTCTCAGCTTCGTCTCCGTCTCAGCTTCATCTCAGTCTCAGTTTAGTCTCAGTCTCAGCTTCGTCTCGGTCTCAGCTTCGTCTCAGTCTCAGCTTAGTCTCAGTCTCAGCTTCTTCTTAGTTCAGCTTAGTTTCAGTCTCAGCTTCGTCTCAGTCTCAGCTTCGTCTCAGTCTCAGCTTCGTTCAGTCTCAGCTTCATCTCCAGTCTCAGCTTAGTCTCCGTCTCAGCTTCGTCTCGGTCTCAGCTTCGTCTCAGTCTCAGCTTAGTCTCAGTCTCAGCTTCGTCTCGGTCTCAGTTTAGTCTCAGTCTCAGCTTCGTCTCGGTCTCAGCTTCGTCTCAGTCTCAGCTTCTTCTTAGTCTCAGCCTCGTCTCAGTCTCAGCTTCGTCTCCGTCTCAGCTTCATCTCAGTCTCAGTTTAGTCTCAGTCTCAGCTTCGTCTCGGTCTCAGCTTCGTCTCAGTCTCAGCTTAGTCTCAGTCTCAGCTTCTTCTGAGTCTCAGCTTAGTTTCCGTCTCAGCTTCGTCTCAGTCTCAGCTTAGTCTTAGTCTCAGCTTCCTTTCAGTCTCAGCTTCGTCTCCGTCTCAGCTTCATCTCAGTCTCAGTTTAGTCTCAGTCTCAGCTTCGTCTCGGTCTCAGCTTCGTCTCAGTCTCAGCTTAGTCTCAGTCTCAGCTTCTTCTGAGTCTCAGCTTAGTTTCCGTCTCAGCTTCGTCTCAGTCTCAGCTTAGTCTTAGTCTCAGCTTCCTTTCAGTCTCAGCTTCGTCTCAGTCTCAGCTTCGTCTCCTCTCAGCTTCATCTCAGTCTCAGTTTAGTCTCAGTCGCAGCTTCGTCTCGGTCTCAGCTTCGTCTTAGTCTCAGCTTAGTCTTAGTCTCAGCTTCCTTTCAGTCTCTCAGCTTCGTCTCCGTCTCACAGCTTCATCTCAGTCTCAGTTTAGTCTCAGTCTCAGCTTCTTCTGAGTCTCAGCTTAATTTCCGTCTCAGCTTCATCTCAGTCTCAGCTTAGTCTTAGTCTCAGCTTCCTTTCAGTCTCAGCTTCGTCTCCGTCTCAGCTTCATCTCAGTCTCAGTTTAGTCTCAGTCTCAGCTTCGTCTCCGTCTCAGCTTCATCTCAGTCTCAAGTTTAGTCTCAGTCTCAGCTTCTTCTGAGTCTCAGCTTAGTTTCCGTCTCAGCTTCGTCTCAGTCTCAGCTTAGTCTTAGTCTCAGCTTCCTTTCAGTCTCAGCTTCGTCTCAGTCTCAGCTTCGTCTCGGTCTCAGCTTCGTCTCAGTCTCAGCTTAGTCTCAGTCTCAGCTTCTTCTGAGTCTCAGCTTAGTTTCCGTCTCAGCTTCGTCTCAGTCTCAGCTTAGTCTTAGTCTCAGCTTCGTTTCAGTCTCAGCTTCGTCTCCGTCTCAGCTTCGTCTCAGTCTCAGCTTCGTCTCAGTCTCAGCTTCATCTCAGTCTCAGCTTAGTCCTCCGTCTCAGCTTCGTCTCGGTCTCAGCTTCGTCTCAGTCTTAGCTTAGTCTCAGTCTCAGCTTCGTCTCGGTCTCAGTTTAGTCAGTCTCAGCTTCGTCTCAGTTCAGCTTAGTCTTCAGTCTCAGCTTCGTCTCAGTCTCAGCTTAGTCTTAGTCTCAGCTTCCTATCAGTCTCAGCTTCGTCTCAGTCTCAGCTTCGTCTTCGTCTCAGCTTCATCTCAGTCTCAGTTTAGTCTCAGTCTCAGCTTCGTCTCCGTCTCAGCTTCGTCTCAGTCTCAGCTTCGTCTCTGTCTCAGCTTAGTCTTAGTCTCAGCTTCGTCTCAGTCTCAGCTTCGTCTCCGTCTCAGCTTCATCTCAGTCTCAGTTTAGTCTCAGTCTCAGCTTCGTCTCCGTCTCAGCTTCATCTCAGTCTCAGTTTAGTCTCAGTCTCAGCTTCGTCTCGGTCTCAGCTTCGTCTCAGTCTCAGCTTAGTCTCAGTCTCAGCTTCTTCTGAGTCTCAGCTTAGTTTCCGTCTCAGCTTCGTCTCAGTCTCAGCTTAGTCTTAGTCTCAGCTTCGTTTCAGTCTCAGCTTCGTCTCCGTCTCAGCTTCGTCTCAGTCTCAGCTTCGTCTCAGTCTCAGCTTCATCTCAGTCTCAGCTTAGTCTCCGTCTCAGCTTCGTCTCGGTCTCAGCTTCGTCTCAGTCTTAGCTTAGTCTCAGTCTCAGCTTCGTCTCGGTCTCAGTTTAGCCTCAGTCTCAGCTTCGTCTCAGTCTCAGCTTAGTCTTAGTCTCAGCTTCGTCTCAGTCTCAGCTTAGTCTTAGTCTCAGCTTCCTATCAGTCTCAGCTTCGTCTCAGTCTCAGCTTCGTCTTCGTCTCAGCTTCATCTCAGTCTCAGTTTAGTCTCAGTCTCAGCTTCGTCTCCGTCTCAGCTTCGTCTCAGTCTCAGCTTCGTCTCCGTCTCAGCTTAGTCTTAGTCTCAGCTTCGTCTCAGTCTCAGCTTCGTCTCCGTCTCAGCTTCATCTCAGTCTCAGTTTAGTCTCAGTCTCAGCTTCGTTCGGTCTCAGCTTCGTCTCAGTCTCAGCTTAGTCTTAGTCTCAGCTTCCTTTCAGTCTCAGCTTCGTCTCCGTCTCAGCTTCATCTTAGTCTCAGTTTAGTCTCAGTCTCAGCTTCGTCTCGGTCTCAGCTTCGTCTCAGTCTCAGCTTAGTCTCAGTCTCAGCTTCGTCTCCGTCTCAGCTTCGTCTCAGTCCAGCTTCGTCTCTGTCTCAGCTTAGTCTTAGTCTCAGCTTCGTCTCAGTCTCAGCTTAGTCTTAGTCTCAGCTTCCTTTCAGTCTCTGCTTCGTCTCAGTCTCAGCTTCGTCTCCGTCTCAGCTTCATCTCAGTCTCAGTTTAGTCTCAGTCTCAGCTTCGTCTCCGTCTCAGCTTCGTCTCAGTCTCAGCTTCGTCTCAGTCTCAGCTTCGTCTCCGTCTCAGCTTAGTCTCAGTCTCAACATAGTCTCAGTCTCAGCTTCTTCTCAGTCTCAGCTTAGTCTCAGTCTCAGCTTCATCTCAGTCTCAGCTTAGTCTCAGTCTCAGCTTCGTCTCGGTCTCAGCTTCGTCTCCGTCTCAGCTTAGTCTCAGTCTCAGCTTCTTCTTAGTCTCAGCTTCGTCTCCGTCTCAGCTTCATCTCGGTCTCAGTTTAGTCCCAATCTCAGCTTCGTCTCGGTCTCAGCTTCGTCTCCGTCTCAGCTTAGTTCCCGTCTCAGCTTCGTCTCCGTCTCAGCTTAGTCTCAGTCTCAGCTTAGTTTCAGTCTCAGCTTCGTCTCAGTCTCAGCTTCGTCTCCAGTCTCAGCTTTGTCTCGGTCTCAGTTTAGTCTCAGTCTCAGCTTCGTCTCGGTCTCAGTTTAGTCCCAGTCTCAGCTTCGTCTCGGTCTCAGCTTCGTCTCCGTCTCTGCTTTGTCTCCGTCTCAGCTTCGTCTCGGTCTCAGCTTCGTCTCAGTCTCAGCTTCGTCTCAGTCTCAGCTTCGTCTCAGTCTCAGCTTTATCTCAGTCTCAGTTTAGTCCCAGTCTCAGATTCGTCTCGGTCTCAGCTTCGTCTCCGTCTCAGCTTAGTCTCCGTCTCAGCTTCGTCTCGGTCTCAGCTTCGTCTCCGTCTCAGCTTCGTCTCCGTCTCAGCTTCGTCTCAGTCTCAGCTTAGTCTTAGTCTCAGCTTCATCTCAGTCTCAGCTTAATCTCAGTCTCAGCTTAGTCTTAGTCTCAACTTCATCTCAGTCTCAGCTTAGTCTCAGTCTCAGCTTCGTCTCAGTCTCAGCTTCAACTTCAGCCTCTGCCTGCCTCAGCCTCAGCTTTAGTCTCAGTCAATTTAAGAAGCTTAATCTAGAAAGAGTTATTATCAATATTAAACATTATAATGAGATAATGCAACGATGTGCATAGGTCCATGAAGATACATCCGCATCCCAAAATGTGAATAAGAAGGATAAGAGGAAGAAGAAGAGTCCTTTACCAAAAAGGAATATTATTGCGATTAGCTTTAGTCCTGGATAATCCTAGATAAACTCTTATCTCATCTAATTGGGGATAAGAATCCTACTCGGATTCCTAGAGTCCTAATCGGATTCCTACTGACAGTTCTATTCAGATTCATATAAGAGAATTCTATTCAGACTCAGATAAGAAGATGCCTAAGCTAAACAAACTCCTAGCCTATAAATAGGCCCATACTATCAGGTATCAGAGGACTGAAATCTCTGCGCTCTTATTTTCTAAAGAATCAATCTCTCAGATACTGACTTAGGCATCGGAGTGGGATCAGCCGGTACCCCCGACAAGCCCATTTGTTCATGTTTATTGTTTTGCAGATATCAAAGAATCAACGAAAGCACATGTCACCATACCGGAAACTGTACCAACATATAGCATTACTCAAGTTAAGTTATTATTATCATAGAATAAAATTTATTATCTAAAATCAAAATTAAAAAGAAAATATTGAGATAAACTTGTTAATGTATAGGGCAGGTTAATTTTTATTTCTCTTTTGTCATTATTAGGGAGTTTAGTGAAATTAAAGTTCGCGTCCTAAAATTTACTATGCAGTTTGAAGACCAACAGCTCACTATGGCCTAAGAATTCTAAAAAATATTCCAAAAACTGTTTTTATATGAATGTAAATCCATAAAATGCATTGAATAGAAAAAAAAAAAATCCATAAAATGCATTGAATTTTAGCATTTAATGCTACCAACGGCATTAATTTTCTTTGTGTTCATTTATATTTTGAAAATTGAAATTAAATTTATTGCAATTATCATGACTACTCATCTCAAGGAACTAGGATCCTCTCAATTTTATTTGAAATTGAGAGTATTAAGATAGTGTAACTTTATAGGTAAACTTATCATTTGAAATGAAGAATATTTAATTTTAGACAAATTTACTCATAAATTTATACTAACTTGATACTCTCAATTTCAAAAGAGTCCTTTTCCCATCTCAAGGGGTTTCATGGTATAGAATGTTGCATTCAAAACTTAAGAAAAAAAATGAGGATTCAGGTCCTAATCTTTAATTTCAAGGATAATTGGGTTATATTGTTTGTTTAAATTTTTATTCATGTTTAATTTATAAGAGTACTAACAACAACTTTAGTAAGATTTTTGCCCCTTATGGAAAGAGAAAGTCATTTAAAATTTGTTTAAATAAAATAATAGACGAAAAATAGAGGAAATATAAAGTATTTTATATAAAATAAAGCTAAGGGAATCACTTTCGGTTTCCTAGATGAAGAGAGCAACTTTTAAGTTCCCTTGATGTTTTCTTATTTTTTATAGAACACTAAGGCACATAGCGAAAACATCTCTTAAACTCTCATCCTTCCTTAGTGTAAGAAAACTGTTTAAAAAACACAAAAAAATCTATGCAACAGTTTTCTCTAAATGTTCCATAAACTATAAAAATACAAAGGAAACCACTTTTAATTCTCTTGATCTAGGGAACCAAAAGTGGTTCCTTTAGCATTATTTTAATATAAAAGGCTTTATCTTTCATCTCTCTTTCCTCTAACATTTATTTTAAATAATTTTTAATTAATTTTCTCTTTCCTCTATTTTCCTAACATTTAATTTTAATAATATTTAAATAATATAGGAAAATGATAAGGGAAGCTGCTGTAGAGTATACTTAAATAGAGAAGCAAAAAGTAATTTGGTTTCCTTCATTGAGGAAAAGTCTAAGGGAAGCTGGTGCTAGTGCTTTAAAAGAACTAGCAACAGCTTTCCTTAAATTATATTCCCTTCTTTAGTGTAGGGAAAACTGTTAAAAAAATATAAAAAAGTCCATGTAGAAACTTCCCTAAACTATGGAAACACGAAGGGAACCACTTTTAGTTTTATTCATATATAGAACCAAAAGCGGTTCTCTTAGTATTATTTTAATATAAAAAACTTTATTTCGCATATTTATTTCCTTTACCATTTGTTTAAAACAATATTTAAATGATTTTTCTTTCATCTATCTTTCTTCTAATATTTAATTTAAATAATGTTTAATTCATATAAGGAAAGATGAATGGAAGCTGTTGTGGAGTGCATTTAAATAGGAAACTAAAAAATAGTTTGATTCCCTACATTAAAGAAAAGTTTAAAGGAAGTTGTTGCTAATGCTATAAGGGAAGCTACTGCAAGGTTTTTTAAGAGAAGCTGTTGCATGATAAATGTTAAGGTTGCAAAATCTGAATTTGTCCAACTCAAAAGTGAGGTTGTAAAAATGGGTGAAATAACATTTATGCTCCTAATTTTTTAAAAAGATTATAAATTTATCCTTAATTTCATATAAAAATTGTTTTTTAAAAAAATTGACCAAAATTTAGGTGGATCATTGGGTCACAGGGTGACCAAAACGTGGGTTATCTTGTGACTCATTGCCGAGGGTTAGCAGACCCACAGCGGGGTCATAACCAGACCTCGCTGTGGGTCTGGTCGTGACCCAACTTGGGTCACAAGCTGACTTATAGGTCATTCTATTTAAAAAAAAAATAAGGGTATTTAAGTAATTTAATGTCATTCAGTTATGATTTAACGGAAAAAAATCATAACCGATAGCGAATATTACAAAAAATTTAAACTTAGATACACTAAAGTGAAATATTTTGAATTTTAGATAAAACATTCATGACATTTTAGGGACCGTGAAGTTATCTCTAATCTTATTTGTTAATAATTTTGAAAAAAACTATATATTTCATATTTTATTTTTAAAATCTATAACGATCTATGACCGATGTATTGAAACGGAATTTCATACTTTTAGAAACATAAAGATAACTATCTATTACGCCTTTGCGGCCGACCAGCCATCACGCATAATAGACTCTTTAAACCTATTTTTATTCTCTTTTTTTTTTTTTTTAAGGGAACCTATTTTTATTCTCTAAATATAAGAAACACTCACAAAAAGTCTCATGCAACAAATTTCATTGGTATTTCTTAAATTAAGGAAAATCCAAGGCCATGGGCACCATGGTATTATTTTTACTTTCCTTACTATTATTTTATTAAAAAAAACAAGATTTTATCTTTACTCCATTTAAGAATATTTAAATATTATTGGAAAATGTTTGATGAAATTATTGTGAAATTTATTTAAATTAAAAAAAAAAAGTTGCTTTTTTCCATAAATAAAAAAAAAATCTAAAAAAGCTGTTACTACTCTCTAAAATATTTTTGTTTGGAATTATGATAACCATCATTAACAGGTAAAGTAATTATGGAGGAGATAAAGTTAATTAACAAATGTGATTATTGAGAAGAGACGAAGAGTAGCAGAGAAGGACGAATTCTGAATATCTATCTGTCATCTAGGCTTACAGTTTTCTCTCTTGTCCAATAAAATTTTTTTTACAATAAATGACTGGTTAGATTACTTTTGTGAGAGAGATTTTTTTTTTTTCGCATTTATTCTATATCAGCGTTAATCTCTATAAATTTTTTTTTTCCAAATTCAATGGTTAATTTGTAAAGAAAATTGCTATTCAGCCGTTGATTTCATAGTTTTTTTTTTTTTAAAAAAAAGAAAGTTGAAAAAAAAATCATATTTAATTAATAAGTTTTCATTTGATTTGAATATAGTCATTAAGTTTTTAATTTTAAAAATAAGGTCATTAAATTTTACTCAAATTTTAAATTGATTTTTCTATCACTTTATAGTCAAAGTTAACGATTTTCTGTTTGTTATTTATATATCATTTAACACGTCAGGGTCTATTTCAACATAAAAGTTAATGATTTTTCCTTTAACATTACGGATCTAAAAAAATTAAAATGACAAATAAGATGTTTTTTATTTTTGGGGTTAGGTTTTTTTGTTTTTTAATAGATGATTTGGCATTTAATGAAATGCCATTGATATTTGGTGTTAATATAAATGTTAACTTGTCAATTGAGCTACACGTGTCATATGACAAATCATTTATTTTGATAAAAAAGTGATAAAAGAGCCTACTTAAAATTTGAGCAAAATTTAAAGACTACATTATTAAAAACATCGTGTTAACTAAATCCTATTACCGTGGAATAAAAAACAGGTTTAAAATTATTTTATTTTTATTTTATACCCTTAAAAATATAGAGATTAAACAAATTTATATTTATATTTTTATAAAAATATAATTTTTTTTTAAATAATAAAAAAAACACTGAACGCCGGTCATAGCACTACTCTTTGGAGAGTATTTGTCGGAGTCGATAACAAGATATTTCCCAAACCCTTCCCCTCTCTCTCTCTCTCTCTCTCTAATAAATATGTCCAATCAAACAAAGGTATCGGATGCGTAGAAAAAAGAAAAGAAGCAAAAAAGTGGTCCATAATTTTGAACTTTCTTCCCTTTTTCATAAAAATCAACCACGTCAAAAAGTGTCCCTTTACTGAGCAAAGTGGATCTTTTTAGTTGGTGTTTTTTATTTTACTTTTCTGCCTCAACAAACTTTTAATTTTTTATTGGACTTTACTTCTGCAACTTTTTAACCGGAGACCCGTGATAGAAAACGACTTTTCTAGTAAAGAGCTGGCATGGTCTTCCTCCGAAATCAATGCAACAGCTGCATTCCAACATTTACGCAGGTCAAGACAGGCATATCAATAATTGTGGGATGTGACTTTTGAAAATATCTAACCCCTTTGCCAAACGGTGCCAAAAAAGCATTAACAACAACTAGCATTACACGTGGTTAAGGCGATTGCTCAGAACGTACAATCCACGACCAAATGTTTTCTTACAGTGAAAATGGAGGACATGTGTCGATGCTACGCATGAAAAGGACATGGTCCTACGTCCATAATTTAAGCATGACCGCATGGAATCACTAAAGCTCTAGATTTATTGGGGTGATGATAGAAATATGTCTAGCCAAGCAAAGTGGTCGCATGGAGCATACCCCACTTCTTCTTTTTTTTTTTTTTTTTTCTTTTTTTATTGCTGGTGATGTTAATTCCAAAATTAACAAAATCAAGTTGTTAAAATTAAGTATAAATATTGGTAAGATAAAATTTCAACCATCTAATTTCAAAACAATAAAATAGCCTAATAATTCTAGAGGCTGTACAATATCCATGATGAAACCTAGGACTAAGAGTACGATATTCAATAAAGTATATTTTCTCAAATCTCTCTATTATATATCAGTATTTACTATATTATTATTATTTATCATAGTTTTTTTTTATATATATATTTTATAAATAATAAATATTAATATGATAAGATTCCTTTCATTTAATCTGAAACTAATAGAAGAGATTTAAGAAAAACTACCTAGATGGAATAATGTGAAAAATTTAAAAGATATTTATCTTTAAAACAAATCTTCTTCCGTGCAAATTAACGTAGTAAAAATGGGATACAGCTATACTGTAACAAAAATAAAGGCTGAGATTTACTTGAAGTAAAAATTACATAACCTAAGTTATATCCGTAGAAATGCCGTTGAGTCCTTTCCCAGGCAGGTGCACGTTTTCCGATACAAAGAGGCAAAAACTTTAATTGTTGCTTTGAAATTGAGATAAATGTGGTAGCTATTTCATTTTAAATTTAAAATGCTGGTTCAAGTGAGACGTCGTCAGTGGCTCAGTCCAGTGTGAGAAGTTGGACTGATTTATCAACTATGCAAACTTTTATTTTAACCTAAACGGACCAAAATGCCCCTCAATGAATGGGAATTGAATCAGAGAAGGTGAGTGGCATGTGCATCATCATCATCATCATCATCTTACGAATTGATACATAACGTTGTATCAGCAGGACAAAGTGTAATTCAAAATTTAACTGGCAATTACTTATAAAAAAAAATTTTAACTGACAACTATTATGCGTTCCTCCTTGTAATTCAAAATTTACTTGTACTATAGGAAAAAAAAAAAAAAATTACTTGTACTATACTGTAGAACTTGTACTACACCCCTTTGTCAATCGTACGCCTATAGTCTCTTTAAATATTCTCTCTCTGTTCTCTCTCTCTTTAGTTATTCTCGGTTCTCTCTCTCTCGTCCTTGTTTGTTCTCTCTCTCTTTCTCAAGCTTCAAACCGATTTTACGTTATGCTCATTACTATCTTCATTGTGTGTCTATTATTTGTTTTAGATGACTCGGTCTGTCTCCCATGGAGAAAGATCAACACCCTATTTGTTTTCGGAGAATCAATGGAGCATTCCATTGGTCATATTGTGCCGGATTTCATCGGTAATACTATCATTCTAATGATACTTATATTTTAAAGTTATTAACTATTTGTCTTCTCTTTAAATTTTTATGTCTTTATTGTTGCAGCCCAATATGAACAGTTGTCTATGTTGCTAGCATTCATAAAACCTGGTCAACATCGGCTCACCATCGATAGGGCTAACTTTGCCAAAGAATGCACACTTATGGTAAGGCTTTGCAACGGAGCCTCATCCATAGATCTCAAAAATTAGAAAAGAGTCTCACATAAAATGGTGTAGTTGTTAACACAATTTTTATTTGATTCTAATTTTTTACGTAAGTCTAATTTTCACTAATCTTTTTTCTAACCTTGTTTTTTTTTATTTTTTAAGGTTTTAAGATTGGCAATGCATCGTGTTGCGGTATCAGGTTATATAACGGTGGTTTTTACGGCGGTGAGCCAATATTTCTATAGAAGTTATGCAAAAATTCAAGTGATTATGTGTGGTTTGATGGTGGCCACAATATACAAATTTAAAAAGTTGTTTGACATTGTATGCCTCTAAAACATTAGGAGGGCCATTCTACATTAATCGGGGTAAGTTGGCAATTTGTAGCTTCAAAAAACACCGAAATCACAAATAGCCAATTTGCTCAGCTAATGTGGAGTAGCCCTTTTAATGTTGTAGGGATGTATGATGTCAAACCCTTTTTTAGATTTGTATAATAAATAATGTAGGGTATTTTTATAATTTTTTGTACATTTATTTGTTAATGAATATTTAATATAATTTAAATTTTATGTTGTATCTTAATTTTATTTACTATTTTCAGTTTTGTCAGGCTTACATAAATCATTTAGACATACTTTAAAAAAAAACAAAACGTTTAAACATGAAAAAATGAGAAAACGATAGAAAAGGGGGCCAATAATGCTTGTTAGATTAATGGGGCCTTGGGCTGGCTCAGAAGAAGCAACCTGAGCTGCTTGTGAGCCATTCTTAGGTCTAGCAAACGGCGTCGCTCCGGGGCTCTACAAGCTCTTAGCTCATGCTGTTCGTGGCCAGAGGTTTAGCAAAGATGGTGGGTTTCCTTCTCTCTCTCTCGGGTCGGGGCTTTCGAACAATTGTTCGAAATGAACTCAAAATGTAAGAGAAATTTCATGCAATGCTGACTTCTTATGTAACGTAATGTATCTATCTATTTGTCCTGATATTTGCTGTTGACGGCCCCAAATAGATGTTTATTATACCATGTTGTGGTAAGGCCATGGCTTGTACATCATCAGGTAGCTCAAGAGGGTCAAGGTTCTAATTGTTGAGGTAAAGGTTAAATTTCTCTCACTAATTTCTTTCATTTCTAGAGTTCAATTTGGTTCATTTGCATTTGGATTTCTATAATTTGAAACAATTGTGGGTCTTCTATCTTATTGTTTGGTTGATGTATTTTTGACCGAGTTATAATGAAGAATAGAGTTGGGTGTTATGTGAAGTGGACTTTCATGGGGTAGTAATCATTGTTCATGTATCGCAGCATACATTGATGTCTTTCTTCACTATGCTTTTCATAGCTTGTCAGTTTTTTTTTTCCTGATTTGTATTTAATTGCTTCCCTTACATATCCCAAGACACTACTTAGGTTCGACCATTACTAGTTGATGACCCTTAGCTTCCCATACATTTGGGTTTTATTTGAGAAATCTTGTCTCTCCTTAGTTTGTCATTCAGGATGATGTAAATTTTTCTTCAATTGATTGGAGCAATCATGAATGTAGAAGGTAGTTGCAAAATAGATTGCTTTGTCCAAAGGGTCTATCTTGGTTTCTTATTATGTGAAGGTTCAAAATTTGAACTTTAATTTCTGAAATTACACTTGATTTTGACTTCTAGAATAAAAAGATGAATAGAAAGTAATTGGATTTTGTGAAAAAGGAGAGTGGTTCTAGTTTGGTTGATTATTGATAGTACATTCTTCTTTGTAAAAAAGCTATTAAATGTAGGTGGGAGGCTTATAATTGCCTCTGAGATCCCCTGTCATCGGAAATGGGTGCAAATCTTGTCGTGGGTTGCTTGCTGAACTTCCTGCTAGACAAGTTGTGAATGTGGTTTACTTTCTTTACTTTGGTAGATGTTTTGGCTAGTCCTGTTTGAATTACCATGCTCTTCTAGTCAATGGTTTAGGATAAACCAGGTCTAATGGTACTCTTAAGTTATTAAAGGATAAACCAGGTCTAATGGTACTCTTAAGCTATTAAATTGTATTATTGATTTTTAAAGCAAATAAATAAAAAATAGTTTGAAAAATGACAACGAATGTCTCCTCTACCAGCAACAACGGCCCCAATTGAAGCAAAGTTGGCCCCATCATGGGTGAGTCGATGTTGACGTGATTGGGTGAATGCTGGCAGCGAAGGCAACTGTGCAACCTGGGCTGCAACAATGAAGATGTAGTGTGAAAACTTAAACACAAACAAAATGTTAGTAACTTTGAAATATAAATGTAATAACGGTGTTAGCAATGAAGTTGGGGACAATACAACCATCCGAGACTCTCCCAGTGGGGTACCCAAAATAGGTTTCCCCATACGGTAAGTGGTTCCCTTTGTTGTTTCCAAATTCAAAGACCGAATCTCCGAACACTATGAGGGTGTTCAGCTTTCTCGACAGACCATGATAGGCAGAGTCGGTTAAAACAAAGAAAACACAAACAATGAAGATAGTTGTAATGACCATGAGCTTGAGAGAGAGACACACACACAAAAGGACTGATTCGATTGAAGTGAGAGAGAGAGAGAACGGCACACAAAAAGGCAAGAGTAGGAGAGTGGGAGACAGCAGGCTAATGACTTGGTATTTATAGAGTATTTCCATGAACCTTTGGTCATATTTTTTATGGTTATGAACCATAAAATGTGAACAAACTGTTTATGAAAATATTTTCTAATATCAAGTCGTTAGCCTTCTGTCTCTCACTCTTCTACTCTTGCCTTTCGCTCGGTCGTTCTCTATCTCTTTCTCACTTCAATTGAATTAGTCCTATTGTGTGTGTCTCTCTCTCAAGCTCATGGCCATGACTACGATCTTCATTGTTTGTGTGTTCTTTGTTTTAACCTACTCTATCTATCATGGTCTGTCGGGAAAGCAGAACAACCTCATTGGGTTCGGGGATTCGGTCTTTGATTTTGGAAACAACAAAGGGATTCACTTACCGTATGGGGAAACCTATTTTGGGCACCCCACTGCAAGAGTCTCGGATGGTTGTATTGTCCCCGACTTCATTGTTAACACCGTCATTACATTTATATTACAAAGTTATTAAGATTTTGTTTGTGTTTAAGTTTTCACACTACATCTTCATTTCTGCAGCCCAGGTTGTGCAGTTGTTTCTGTTGCCAACATTCACACAATCATGTCAACATCAACTCACCTCTGATGGGGCCTACTTTGCTTCAATTAGAGCCGTTGTTGCTGGCGGAGGAGAAGTACGTTGTCATTTTTCAAACTATTTTTTCTTTATTTTCTTTAAAAATCAATAATACAATTTAATAGCCTTATTGTTTTATTTATTTATTTTAGGTACCCTTCCCAATGTAGCTAAATTATTTTAGGAATGCATCGAAATCGTTGAGCCAGGAACTTGGCGATGCTGAAGCCAAGAAAGTGCTGAAGAGAGCGGTATATCTGTTCAGCATTGATGGGAATGACTATATTGGAACTTGTAGAGATAACTCGAATGGTTCTCAGTCCACTCGAAGACTGTTTGTGGGGTTGGTTGTCGTTCACATAACGAGTGCGGTGTGGGTAAGCTTTTGTAAAAATTTTTCATTACGAAGTAAGCATTCGATAGTCTAGACTTGGGTTTTTTTTTTTTTAATGTTCTTGTTTTTTAGGATATATATGTATTGGCGGGGCAGATTGCCTTCCAGAATATAGGGCCTTTAGGTTATGCGCCGGCATTTAAAGCTTTTCCTATACTTGGCCGCCGTTGTGCCCAAGATTGCACGCTTATGTCAAGGTTTCACAACTGAGCCTTGCCCATAGAGTTCAAAAATTTGGGGAAGAAACAACTAGAGCCTATCAAATTTTTGATTTTTAATGAACTCTTGGAGATAGGGCTAAAAACCCCATCAAATATGGTATGATTGTCAACACAATTTTCATTTTATTCTAATTTTTCACTTAAGTCTAAGTTTTACTGATATTTTTTTATCATTATTTTTGTTTTAAAGGCTTTAAGATTCCAATGCATCGTGTTGCGAGGTCGAGCCTTAATAATGGTGAATTTTGTTGCGGTGAGAAACCATTCCCATACAAGTCATGCAGTAATCTATGTGATTATGTGTGGTTTGATGGTGGCCACAACACTGAAGCAGCAAGCCGCCAGTTAGCTTGGCTAATGTGAAGTGGCCCTCCTACTGTTGTGGGGCCATATAATGTTAAGCAACTCTTTGAATTTGTATAATAAATAATGGAGGGTGTTCTCATATTTTTTGTATATTTATTTATTTATGAATATTTAATATAGTTTGAATTTTGTGTTCTAATTTTATTTACTGTTTTTAGTTATACTCAAACGTAAATGCTGACTTGTTATGTAACATAATGTATCTATCTATCTATCCCAATATTTGCTGATGATGGCCCCAAATAGATGTTTATTATACCAGGTTTTGTGGTAAGGCCATGGCTTGCACATCGTCAGCTAGCTCATTAGGGTCTGGGTAGAGATTGTTGAAGTAAATGTTAGATTTTTCTCATTTATTTATTTCATTTTTAAAGTTCAATTTGGTTCCTCTGTATTTGGATTTCTATAATTTGAAACGGTCTTTTGTCTAATTGTTTGGTTGATGTGATTTTTGACCGATTTATAATGAAAGAATAGAGTTGGGTGTAATGTGAAGTGGCCTTTCATGGGGTAGTACATGTTGTTCATGTATCGTTGTATACATTGATGTCATTCTTCAGTATGCTTTTCATAGCTAGTCGGTTTTTTTTTTTTTCCTGATTCATATTTAATTGCTTCCCTTACATATCCCTAGACACCACTTAGGTTCGACCATTGCTAGTTGATGACCCTTAGCTTCCATACATTTGGGTTTTATACTTCAAAGGGATTTTGGGCTGAAAGAAGCACTAAATTGGGTACTATGTTTGTGCACTTTATTTGAAATTGCACTTGATTTTAGACCTCTAGAATAAACAGATGAATAGAAAATAATTGGATTATGTGAAAATTATGTTAAAGAGGAGAGAGGTTCTAGTTTGCTTGATTATTGATAGTACGTTCCTCTTTTGTAAAAAAGCTATTAAATGCAGGTGGGAGGCTTATAGTTGCCTCTGAGATCCCGTCATCGGAAATGGGTGCAAAATCTTGTTACGGGTTGCCAGTTGAACTTGTTGCTAGACAAGTTGTGAAGGTGGTTTAAATTCTTTACTTTTTGTAGATGTTCTGGCTAGTCCTTTTTGAATTACCATGCTCTTCTAGTCAATGGTTTAGCATAAACCAGGGCTAATGGTACTCTTAGGATAATCTAATGCTTATTTATATTGTATAAAGAAATCAAGGGAGTATTAATTATTGAAAAAAAAAATGTGTTTTTGGTTCCTTTTTTTTTTAGTGAGAGTTTTTTTTTTCATAAAAAGTAACAACGCATTTTTATAGATTTTTTTCAAAATAATATTATTAAATTTTTTCTTAAATTAATCCATTTAACATTGTACACACACCATCTTCGAAAAACAAGCAAGAAACCCTGTATTGATTTTAGATTTGTTTTCCTTTCATAGCCCATAATCATCATTTCCAAATATATCTTGCTCTTCTTCGTATGTGAATGATTTGAGACAATAAAAGAGAATTTGGAATAAATTAAATAACTGAAGAAACATATCAAGAAAGGTGAAATAAGTTATAAACAAGGAAAAATTGATTGACAAGAGTCAGTGAATATATCGATAAAAGGAAACCACATAAAATACAAAAATATATTAGTAGAACAATGAAAATCATATCTGGAAAGGTAAAAATAAGATAATGATCAAGAAAGCAAACAAGAAAATATTGATCATAGAAACAATATGGATATCTTTTTTCCTTAAAATAATGTGTTTTTTGAAAAATCTTATGCCAAAGTATATAACTCTGTTGGAGCAAAACTCTGTTCAATATTTAATATAATTCTAATTTATAACATATATCATTATAATTTATAACATGAAATAATATTTATTAATTATAACTTATAGTATTATAGCATAATCTTATATTGTATATTATAACATATAACATAATTTATTGAAATACTTAACATTTACAACATATACGTATATAACTTATATGCTCCTAGGTTGTAAATGTTAAAGATAGTGACCTTAAATTGATATTTTTTAAAGTGTAAGGGTATGATTGTAAAGGGAATGAAAGATTAGGGGTGATAAGTGAAGTTTTTTCAAAAAATAAATTATAGAATAAAATATGGAATTATATTAAAGAGCAATGAAAAGTGTTGGTGCAGTTTTTAGTCCATAGATGTCCTTGCAAAAGTCTAGGGCTGTAAGTGAGCAGAGGTACTCATGAACATGCTCGAGTTCGGCTCGAGATCGGTTCGTTTATTAATTGAACAGAGCTTGAACAAAAAATTCAAGTTCGTATATATTTAAGCTCGACTCGACTCGTATAAACTCATATAAGCCCGTATAACTTTACTTTTATTATTTTTATAATATTATTTTTAACTTTGTAATGAGAATATATTAAGTATTTAATAAAATAAAAAGAAATTTTCTTCGTAATGTAATAGTTATAAGTTAAATTATTGTAATTGTGGATCTATATATTGATATATGTGTCTTTGTGTGTATATGAGTGAGTATATATATGGAATGACTAAATTAATATATAATGTGTATGTATATATATGCGTATGTATTTGTATATGAATATATATATTTACTATAAGATAAACATATAAAATTGACTAAATTATTTAAGATTTTAGTTAATTTATCTAATTATTCAAGCAATAAATTTTAACCATAATTAAATAACTAATAATTAGTATTATTTTTTTAAAAAAAAAATATTCAACAATTACAACATTTACTTTATATATGGAATGACTAAATTAATTGAGTAGTTCGTTACCAAGCTCAAGCTCATTCGAAAAATAAACAAACAAAGTTTGAACATATTATCTCGTTCGGTGAAAAGCTCGAGTTTGGCTCGCGTTCGAAATAAAATTAAAAAAACAGAGCCTGAACATTTAATACTTGACTCAGCTCAGTTTGATTACAGACCTATGCAAAAGCCGACAAGAAATAATTCTGATGCCTAAGTCAGTTATCACATAATAATGGATAAATACTAAGGTTCTTTGATGAGAATTATAGTTCGAGTTGCTTACCCCCTAGTGACACTTGACTTCCCTTTTCATGGAAATCCCTTGAGTGGGTCCCTTTTGTCATGGCAGTAGGAGTGCCAAGTTAAGAGTGAATTCCACGTGTCATCCGCTTGTGGTGACGGTGGTTCTCGAGTTGAGAGTTGAATGTGACGTTTGTCACATCTATGCGGCACTTGTGCCTCGTGATCCTCAACGTAAGACCAGACGTGATGTCTCTTTAAATGCGTGGCAAATCATATTCAGCTAGAGCCTCAAAGATCATATGAGGGCTCGATTCCAATTGTTGATGGTCGGGAGGAGCATAGCCAACAAACCTTCAATCGACGACGTGTTCCTAGAGGCCGAGTGAGTTGAGTAATTTGTTCAATAGATGAGATTTGATTCCTTCATGAGCCCCAACCCGCATAATAGTCTTAGCCAAAAAAAAAAAAAAAAAATTGAATTTAATGAGGTATAGCTCCGTGTTAAGTTTTTAAAGGTGACACATGGACTTCTATTAAATGTTTGGATAAATGTAAGATATCCGTCTTTAGCCACAATGGATGTACCATCTATGATACAGAAATAAACCAAGATGACAAAAAATAAAATCATTAAACCATATGGGACAAAAATGTATTTAACCCTTTAAAAAATTAATTAATTATTTTACTTATTATTTATTGTTATTATTATTATTATTATTATTATTATTATTATTGTTGGT
>FXXK01000152.1:0-30370 GCA_900184695.1 Betula pendula
AGTTTTCAAAATCCGAATGGAATCAATTTTCGCTATAAATTACCATTTCTTACATGTTTCATGCATATAAAAATATTGAGGTTTTTACCAAACCACTCTCACTCTTTGATAGGACAAATCGATCATTTTTTTTCAAACAATTAATTACTTACACTTGAGGGTTATGGCAAATCAATCTTTTTCTTTTCTTGTCTTTTTTGTTAAAATCTAACAATAAACAATCGTCAAATAACAATATTACCCTTCATAGTTAATAAAAACTGCTATCCTATCACGACCAAAAGAGTGATTTCCGTTAATTATGAAGGGTATATATTATCATTTGAAACTATTCATGACGTTACTATGAGATTTTAACAAAAACTTCTTAACAGAAGAACTGATTTGTCACAAGACTCATAACCCTTAAACGTACGGAGTTTAACTGTTAAAATTGAAAACAGAAAGATTAGATTGATACTTACATCAAAGAGCAAGGGTAATTTTTTCCTGTAACCTTTTCTCTTGTTTAATTAGAAAAAAAAAAAAGAAAAGAGCAAGGGTAATTTTAAAAAAAATCTCAAAAATATTATTTCATATTTTTATCTTTCAAATGATTTTATTATTTGTATAAATTTTATGTATGTGATTATGTGATAGTAGCATTTTATATGTTCTATATGCTAATACATGTAAAAGTATTAACAAATAATTTCAAACATAAAACATTCAAAAATTATTTTTATATTATGTCATATAATTTTTTTTTTTTTCTAAAAAAACACACTGTAACTGAATCCATAAATTTTTAACTGTTTATGTTTTAAAAAAAGGAGTGCTACCTAATACCTATACATATTCGTAAGTGTTTACTTTTTAACGTGATAATAAAAATTATCACCAAATAAAATAATAAATAAAAATGCATGTAACATCTTAGGGTAATTTTCACGGTCACTTAAAAAGAAATGAACAATTAAAAATATGTGTAGTACTGCCTATGAAAAAAAAAAAAAATTTCATCTTCAAAGGTAAGAAGGATGATTTATTTTTTTAATGTTAAATCGAAATTGAAGAAGGGTATTTTCGGTACCATAGGATAGACATCGCAGTAAAATCAAAATAAATCTTCTTTAATGACCGGCATGTGGCGGTTCAAACGGTGCACATGCTGGCCATAGAAAGAAAACACATCAGCGAGGCGGTACAAGATTCAAATTTAGAGGAAGAGAGAGATCGATGGTTATAACTTATATATAAATATCGTCATTTATTATTTAAAAAAATAAAATAAAATAATCATTTCTTTGGTTTTAAACCGAAGAAAGAGTAGCTACTACTCCTAGAAGGCTAGGCCTACCGCCTACAAAACTCCCTTTGAATCCACACATCGTCAGTAGCAACAAAAGCAAGCGAAGGCGTATATAAAAGCAAACGCATTGAAAGTTCCAGATCAGGCGGAGGACATTGTCGTCATTTCGCAGCGAGCACCCCCACCCCAATCTCTGCCTGAAGCGAGCGCGAGAGAGAACACGGTGCTTTTTAGAGAGAGTTTGGGACGAGGAGAAAGACAAATTACTCCCCCCTCTTACTCTCTCTCGCTCCCACTGTTTTTTTGCCCTTTCCTTCATTCTTCGATAGCAAAGCACACCCGCACTTCTCGTTTTGCTTTACTTTCCAATTCTGGCAAGTGGTTTTTTTCTGGTGTGAGTCGAAGAAGAAAGAGAACAAGGAATAGTGGTAATAATGGAGAGGACCACACCGGTGAGGAAGCCACACACGTCCACAGCAGATCTGCTCACTTGGTCCGAGATTCCTCCGGCCGATTCTCCCGCCGTTGGCTCCGCTGCTTCTCGCTCCGCCACGCGCTCGCACCAGGTAGCGATTCTAATGTTTCGTTTCGCTTTTTTTTTTTTTTGGCTTTCGAAAATCTTGTTTGCTGATTTCGAAATTGATTGGTTTTGGTTTTGTCGGGGATAATCTTAGCCGTCGGATGGGATCCGTAAGGTGGTATTTGGAGGTCAGGTGACGGATGAGGAGGTTGAGAGCTTAAACAAACGGTGAGATCTGCCTCTGCTTCTGCTTATTTTTGTCATCATATTTACATTTTTTTTTCCTTTGTGTCACAATTAAGTCCACTTTGGTAAGAAGCTTTTCTTTTCTTTTCTTTTTTTGTTTTAAAAAAAAATCATTATTTTAGATTTTAGTTTTTTTTTTTTTGGATGAATTAGATTTTAGTTTTTGCTCTGCCTTGGTCTGCATTGTTCACGGTTTTCACTATGTTCGTGTGCTTCTCACAATTTCAGATTTTTACTACTTAAGTTTGACTCTATGTATTCCGTTGATCTTTTCTATAAACGTGATTGATCTACTCAATGATCTGTGATCGATCTACTTATTTGCACGGTGAATTTGAAAGAATTATTCAAATTTCGCTCTCGCTCTCTCTCTGAATTATGTTGCGTGTCTTTTAAAATAAAGAATTTTCTAAATCGATTGAATTGCAACGTGCAATGTTTCGGACCCGAATGTTCGGATCTTATATAACAGCTAGATTCCTTTTTCGAACAGACTCAGAGTTGATGGCTTTTCATGCTCCACGTACCCATTTGGTTGCATTTTGTTTCCGGCAAGAGAGATCTTTTTCTTATTGTTTATAGCTAAGGAGACCGTTTCATTGATTAGAATTGGGCTCTGAAACTTGTTATTAGGAAATTGTATCCGCAGCTAAACTTTTTGGGAATTGAAGAAAATTGTTTTAAAAGAAAATCTTAGTAACCAAATTCCATGTCCGGATTTATGAGTTAATAATCTGCTACATTATTAGTTTTCAATGCTTTACAAAAACATGCATATTCTTAATTCTAAAGCTTTTGTCTTTTTCTTTTTCTTTTTTGTTGTTTTTTTTTCATCAAACTTCTCATTAGAAATTTGCTGCCCCAGACTGCCTTAGCACTTGATGCAGGCTGCTATGTTCTAATTAAATAATTCTGCTCAATTGTGGGGAGTAATATAAATGACATTCTATGATATGTTTGGATGTCCTGTTAATTTTGAAAAAAAAAAAAAAGAAATCTGTTTTACTTAACATTTGAAAGCATTTACTTGTTGTTGTATTGGGACCTTTAGAGTCAATGGTAGTTATCATTTCTGGTGTGAGATCAGTTTCATGCATTTTTGAAGTGACCCACCATCCTTTTCTTTTAAAAACATTGATGTAATGCTATGTAAAGGGCATTGCACGATTTAATTTATGCTCATTAATTATCCGGTTGGCCTACTTTTTAGTGGCAGAAAAGGATAAGATGTCAAGGCGACTGAGAGGTTTGGTGAAGAAGAGCCAGAATATTCATAAGATTATTTTCCTCTCTTCCTTATGCAGTGTTGTGCAGTAGCCATGCATGTTTCTTTTCTGATACTGCAATAATATTTGATATAAATGGAAGAAATTAAGAATCTCTAATCAAGTCTTCCATCACTTGATATAGGAAACCTTGTTCAGGGTATAAAATGAAGGAGATGACTGGTAGTGGCATATTTAATGGAGAAAAAGATACAGAAGAATCTGGCAATGCCAACTCTACTGCGACTAACAAAACAGGAATACGCATGTATCAGGTATCTAATCATTTCTTGTTGATCTCACTTCTAGTTCTATGAAAAGTTGGATCTCTATTCTCCATATTGACTTCTAAGTAATTGGTTGGAATTGCCAGCAAACAATTGCCGGAATTAGCCATATCTCATTTAGTGAGGATGAGAGCGTTTCTCCCAAAAAGCCTACTACTTTGCCTGAGGTTGCAAAGCAGCGTGAGCTGAGTGGAACCCTGGAAAGTGAGGATGCAAAGTTGAAGAAGCAGCTTTCTGACGCCAAGTGCAAGGAGCTTAGTGGACATGACATCTTTGCACCCCCTCCCGAAATTTTACCTGGACCAGTAACTGCTCGCTCATTGGACTTGAAAGGAAGCATAGAAATAGGAGAATCTGCCACACCAAATGTACGCACTTCTGTTAAAGTTTCTAACGTGAGTGAATTTACATGGATGCTTGCACACAACTTTATATATATATATACATACATCATATAAGGAGTTCATAGGATTAGAGTTTTAGCATAAATATGCATGTCACAAGTATATATTGCATGTCGTTTGTTCTGTTCTTTGCCATGAACAGCTTATAATATTTCAAAGATCTAATTGCTTCCTATTTTTGGATTCAATTTATAGCCTGCTGGAGGTCAGAGCAATATCATGTCGGATGAGGAACCTCTTAAGACGGCCAAGAAAATATACAACCAGAAATTTGCGGAGCTTTCAGGAAACGACATATTCAAGGGAGACGTTCCTCCATCATCTGGTGAGAAACCACTGAGCACGGCAAAATTGCGAGAGATAAGTGGGAATGACATATTTGCGGATGGGAAGGCAGAGTCTCGTGACTATCTAGGCGGCGTACGCAAGCCTCCTGGGGGCGAGAGCAGCATTGCGTTGGTTTAACTTGTTTTTAGGTCTAACACTCATGATCAGTTCTGTTACCTGGCGTCTGGTTTTGTTTTAGTCCTAGTGCGGATGTGTTATTATATATTATATTATTTGACCTTGCATTCTGGGTTTCGGGAGTTGTCTTAGCTTTTAACGTGTCGACCAGAAAACTATGGACTACGTACTAATTAATTGGGTTGTATGTCCATATATTCTTGTGTTTTTTTTTTTTTTTTTCCTTTTTTTTTTGGTTCTGCTTGTCTTAATGAAGCGCTTGGGCTTTTGTTACCAGGTTAAATTTTATCAGTATTTTGTTTGTGCTAGCTTCTAAAGATGCTGCTTATTAAGAATTTCAACTTCCCCGTTTTGAATAACCCCCGCCATTTTCTTTCCTTCACAGAGAGAGAGAGATCTTTGTGGGAACCTGGACGAGTGCAAAACGGTTAAAGTTAAGGTGTCAGACTGGGACTAGGAGTAGGTGCACCCACAAAGGCAGAGCTGTCGAACTGACAAAGCCGTCGGCTGCGGCCAGTAGGCATCTTGTACTCGGTACTACCATGTCGTTCTTTAACCAAAAACAAAAAGGACTACGATTTTGAAGGGTCTGAGGTGGCAAGGAATCAAGCAGGTGAATTGGGAGGGAATTAACACCAGTCTCGCAATTCTCAATTAAAACCATTTCCTGAAAAATGGTTATTAAATAATAAATACACCCTCTTTTTTATCTTTTGGAGTACTGTCTTTCATCGAGGGATCATTTTAACGTAGTCTTGATAGATGACTGTCTAAACAAAGCCACTATAGACTGGCAGCACTCATTCTTTTGGTGCCCTCCTCTCCTGTTGGCTTTACTGTATCGAGCTCACGCCTGATTTTGGTTACCCGTCACACCTAATCTGGATCCATCTGGACTCACTTTCATGGATTGGTTTGTGCCGCACCAGATGCTAGCCTCTTTCATGAGCAAATCAAACTGACATTCAACGGATATCGAGGCCGAAATCAAGTTCAGTTTCTAGTTGTTGCTGCACTGGATATCTTGTTTGAGGAGATGTTACAATATAGAGCAATACTAGTTTCACAACTAAGTTATCTAACTTGGTCCAACTTTCTTCATGTTGTTGAAAAAAAAAAAAAGGAAAGCCCAACATGGAGGAAGTTAGATATCTTGGTTTTACAACTAGCATTGCTCTAAAATATATACTTTTCATATTAAATTGTTACTAAAATATTTTCCTAATTAAATCTTACCCAGACTTGTCTAGCCCAGTTTTCCTACAAAAAGTAATGCTATTTAGTTGATTGCAATATGACTATCATATAACTTAATGACATGGCGGTGAAAATCAGTCATTGGATCAACACTTGATTTTTTTTTTTAAACAAAAATGGTTAATTTTTACTGCTACATCTTAATTGTATGACAGTCATATAACAGTCTACTAAATAACATTACTCTTCTTACCAAAAAATGACTTTTGTATTGTAAACATTAATCAAGTTAATGAGAGCACAATATAGCTCTTGTGAAATTCACAATATGAACATAAGTGTCTAACACAAAACCACTCCAAAATTTATTGTGTCTTTTCTCTCTCTTGACTTTCACTATAATTCTCGTATCTTATATTTTATTTAATTTCTCCCGTTAAATCTTGGTTACTGGTAAATAAGTGACAAGCAAATCTGTTGATAGTAATCAAAATTCTGCTAAAATATCATGACAAATCCTAGTTTTATGAATTGGTATGTAATTACTTAGAGAAATGCTATAGCATCTATTTATGTCATTTTCTCATCTTTTTATTTTTCAAAATTATTATTGGATCTGTGGTCCCCATGTGTAGACAATCATGGGGACCACAAATAGTGATGATAATATTTAAAAAGATGAGAGAAAGATTTGAGTAAATATTCTAGCATTTTTCTATTACTTATATTAGGAAAGCAAGGAAAAACCTGAACTTACATATACACAGTAATGCGCACTTTTTTTTCGGAATTCATCCAACAAAAATAATGTAGAAGGGCAAAAATGTAATATAAAAGAGTGAATGTTAAATGTAAAATTACATTTTTGCCATCCCACATCATTTTTTCCGGATGAATTCCTAAAAAAAATGATGCTCCGAGCATTAGTCATATTTATAAAAGAAATTTGTTGAGGCTCAGAAAAGAAAAAGAAAAAAGAAAAAAGAAAACCCCTTGCCAGCAAATTAGCGAATGGTTCGCTCCCTTGGGGATATGTTGAAGTACTCTATAGATTGTGACACTACTGAAAGTCAAATATCATGACCCTGTAATGGTGAAATAGATGTTTTCTGAGTCGGCTCTCAAATATATATCAACCTTCAAACATGATTTATGAATGTCATTTGTAGGTGATTTACTGCTGGACCCTACAATATAAACAAAACAAAACAACCTTTTTTCGTTCCTTATATATAACTACATGTTTTAAAACATGGGTCTGAACCGTTTAGTAACCCATTCTCTTTTCTTTTTCTTTTTCTTTTTTTTTTTTTTAAAAAAATTAAACTCATTTTTTTTATATAACCGATCGAATAACTTTTTTTCCCTTATAAAAAATTTAAAAACTCTTTTTACCTTTATATAAAAAGTAATAATAATAATTACGTTTTATCAAACACACCCCAAATCTCTTTAAAGTAAAGAAAAACCTTAAAAACAACAAAAACAAAAAAGGTTTGCTCCTTAGTGTACTGTATAATATAAGTCAAATCAGAAAAAAGGTATGGTAATAAAAAGCCTCCACAAACACGTGAACTCAATTACCCAGTAGAGTTATTAGCATTGAAAAATGTTAGACCTATAATATTTTTGCAACTTACTAACACGTCTGAGATATGATTAGATGGTGTTAATTCAATAAAAAATTATAAAAAATAATTGTAAAGTTAACTTAATCATATTCACATCGTTGAAGGCATTGATCATTGATCATCATCTAGACAAAAAAAATTGTTTGCATTGCACCTATCATGACTATTGGCTTACCCTTTTTTTTTTTTTTTTTAATGTTTTCAAAATGTAATTTTTTAAAAATAATTGCCAATGGATACATTATTCTGCTTACTATGCCAATATATGATCCATTTGTTTCTAATATGTGAAAGTTTCGAATAAAAAAAAAAAGGGGGGGAGGGGGGTAAAGTATAAGACACGTGGTTGGAAACAACTCCAAAACACACGTGTGCTGATCAATTACACACTTGATTAGTCATATATAAGAAGGCAAAGATCGTTGATATCCACACTCAATATCAGGGCCGTTGAGACAATCAAAAGTATTTGCAAGCAGCCATCATGACCATTGGATTACCCTCTCATATTATCCACTATTCTTTTTTTTTTTTTAATTTATTTTTTTCATCCACAACACAACAGAGTGCTTAAAATATTATTTAGATTAACAGTCACGAAAATCAAGCTAAAGTGGTTAAGAAGAAGATAATCGTATAACAGAACCAACCAATCACAAAAAAGATTTAAAATAATCGGAGTCGCTAAAAAACAAAGATATCTGATTTACATAAATACTAAAAAAATATATATATAAGAAATTTCCATGTATGTATGAGTATGACCCTCTCTCTGTCTCTTTGCTTTTTCTGTGCATAGTGAGTGCGACACCCTCTTCACACTCCAGTGCTCATTTTAATGGCGTGAGCGTCAAGGGTGACAGAACCGTACACCCCCATCCCCACTTTGAAACGAACCGTCTGAAACCAAAACCCTCGCTCTGTCTTGTTATTTCTTTCCTTTCACAAAAACGCGTTACCAAATCGAATCGGATATGAGATTCATATAACATAAACACACCGTCACATCCCAAACGAGTTGTCGCGTGAAAGACTCCGTAGTGCTTGTGATTTTAGCGTCTCTGAGTCCATTCTTGATGTGGGTTTTTGGATTTTGAGTCATTCTTGAATTTTTACATATACTTTTGTTGTGTTTGTTTCTCTTTGTTTGAAAAAAAATGGCTGAGAAAGATAGGAGGGGTACAGAGAACATGAAGAGGAATGGAGAGTTTGGAATGTCGTCGAGTGAGATCCCTAATCCAAATGCTTCGTACCTTAATCTTTCTCATCGTCACCATCATCGTCAGCTCGTGAATGGTTCACCTATTAGCAGAGTTTCTCTGCAATCAGAATCCTATCCTTCGAGTTCTTTCTCTAATGGGTTTGGTTCCTCTGAGGATGGTTGGATATTTCCAATTCCATTTGAGGAGGTTCAGCATCAAACACCCAGCACCCATTACTCGAACATCAATGGGAGGCTGGTGGATGACATGGGTTTGTCTGAGACTTTTCACAGAATGCATATCGGTGATGAACAGAGGGATGGTACTAAGATGAGGGGATTTGAGGTGGACCCTGATGGGTTTGGCTTTGGTGATGGTTTTTTTGGAAGGAATATCCCGTGGAGTGGTGAACATGAAGGTTTTAGGAATGGTGCTTCTGGTTTTGAAGGGTTTCAATCCTCTCATCATGGTGCTCCGGCGAGTTTCAACGATGATGTGGGTTTGACATTGCTTGGTTTGCGGGGTGGATATAGAGGGAGTGATTCAATGGGGTCTTATCTCGATCATAATCATTCTAATGCTTTGTACTCTGGCCCCAGTTGCAGCGAAAACCACATGAACTTTTTAATGGAGAACAGAAATGAACGTGGAAGTGGCTGTTACTATAGAGGGGTTCAACTGCAGAACCCAGCTACAATTAGGCCTTACCTTAATGATACTTCTATTTGCTCACCGTGGGGTGAAATGGATTCTAATGGAGTCAGGGGTCTAAGGGAACCATTGAGTTCCCCCCAGTTGATACACCATCCCAAGATGGCTTTGAATGTGGACAATTCGTTATGTAGTCGTCTAATGATAAACGAAAGGGCTAGGGCAATCCAAAACAGCATGGTTCCTCAATCTGTTATGTCTAGGAAAGGTGCAACTGATGTTGAGGCTTTTTCTTGTGAGGATGATTTCATCATGCAAGGGAACAGTTTGAATTATGCCATGGATAAGAAATCCAACGCTTCAAGGAGTCATAAGAAGAATTACCGCCATGAAATTGCAGAACAAAACCAACGAAGGAAAAGCTCTGAACGGGATGGATGCTTTAGCTTTGGAAAAATTTGTGAAAATGGTCCGAATCTGAGTAGTGACAGTCCATTGTTCTTGCCAATAGCTTTTACTTCTTTGGCTGAGATTCAGGGCTATATATACTTCATAGCAAAGGATCAATATGGTTGTCGCTTATTGCAAAAGATGTTTGAAGAGGGAACATGTCAAGACGTGCAAATCATATTTAATGAAATTGTCAGTCACGTTGGTGAACTTGCGACGGACACATTTGGCAATTACCTTGTGCAGAAGTTGTTGGATGTATGTAATGAAGAACAGAGAATGCAGATTGCGCTAATGTTGACCAACAAACCAGGACAACTCATCAGAATTTCTCTAAACACACATGGGTAAATCCTTCATATGTCACTTATCATTGCTGTTATCTTGGTAGAGTTTTTATTTTCTTTACAACTTTTCTTGTTTCTGAATGAAATTGGTACTTCGGTATCAGCACGCGTGTTGTACAGAAGTTGATCGAGACTGTCAAAACTAGAAAACAGATTTCGCTAGTCAAGTCAGCACTTGAACGTGGTTTTCTTGAACTTATTAAGGATGTGAATGGCTATCATGTGATACAGCGTTCCTTGCAATGCCTTAGCAATGAAGATAATACGGTATAGATTTTTCTTTTTGTTGCTTTTCTTTTAATCTGGACTATCCAATGTGGCTCTTAATATCGAATGTTTTCATGAATTCTCTTCACTTCATATTGTGCCTTCATATGTTTCTTGAGTTATTTTTCTTAGATTTTATATAACTTTTCCAAGGTGGAATGTGCTCCTTTGCAAATCTTATTGTCATGGAAAAAGATACTTTTTATTCCTAGTACTTCATGATTGTAATTCATTTCTTGTAGACTGCATTTTGGTGCTGAGTATCCTTAAAAGCGACATGTTCTCTTATAAGCTTCTTGTTTGAATCTTATACAAATGCAAATGCAATTAATGATGCCAACCTCAACTCAACAAAGCTTAACACCAGTTTCTTGGCTCAAGTTTTGTGTCCTGTTCACCATTCTGCTTTATGCTTATTTATTGCGTAAGACAAGAGGAAGGCCATATGCTATGTAACCATTTTTTCTTAGTATCTATGCTTATGATAGGCCAACCAACTAATAAGTCTACATCACCAGTGTTTCATTCAAGCTATCTGGGGCTGGCAACTTGAAACCTGTATAATCAACATCATTGGCTAACGTTTTCTATCATAGAGAACTGAATTTACCTTCAAATTCTTCCAAATCAAAGGGATGATGCTTGAGATGTTTCGGCGTAAGTGTGATGATCTATGAAAGTACTAGAAAATTTCCAGTCAAACTTTTGTATCATGGGTGCTAATCTCTGGACTTGATCCTGTATATTACTCTTAAATGGTGAAATCCAATGTTAGGAATGATTGTTTTGATTGTCATGGCTCATTGTCAAAATTGATAAATTTATAACACTCTTTTAGTTAGTCTTTTGCTTGGTTCAGTGTTCTTTAGCTTTTCACACATTTTCTTGGTTACTTCCTGATTCTGATGTTCATGCCTTTTTACAATTTCTTGATGTTTGAAAGCCCTGTTGCTATTAGTTCTTAATCTTGAGACCACGCTAGAAGGTATCTCAGCATTCTAGAATAGATTTTACTGGGACTTAAAGGCGTTTATTCCTGAAGGATGAACCAAAAGGTGATTTGGAACAATGCCAACTAGAGGTTTGAATTTAATCTTGAAGATGAAACTCCAACAAAATAAATACTTTAGGATGTAGGAGGCTAATTCAGTGACTTAGTTTTGAGTAAATGCTGACTTTTTGTGCATTAATACCCTGATAAACTGGAATGCTATATAGACTGTGAATCTTTAATTCAACTCAAATAAAGGGATGGAATTCCTTATATAATCAACTCACACAAAATTGTAGATGATATCTAAACCCTGATTTGTTGCATGCAAATAATGCATAAACATTTAGACATGCACTTTACTGATAAATAAATCATTAAGCATTGCAACTTCAGCAGGATAACCTGTACAGAAACACTAGATGGGGATGAAAATTATTATTTTGCGCCTTTTATTTTGAGGAATGGCAGGCAGGAAAATTTGCGAAAACCCAATTTTAATAATGGTCTCCTTTCAAAACCAATTTAGACCCAATCATATTTGTCCTCTACTCAACCCAATACTGACAGGATGAACTAGACACCCGATTAAATAGGTATTCTGTAACTATCTTAGGGCCCTTTTGGCTTCTCCTTCAATGATGGCTCCATTTGTGACGCATTCACTTGAGTTCATGAATCCAAAACTACAATTGGGCAATTAAAAAGTAATGATCATCGCAAAAGAGAGAGAAAAAATTGACATAATTCATAATAATTATGTATCCCAATATGGTGATGTTCCAAATTTTCTTGATAGCCCAATTCAAGATGTTGGGTTTCGTTCATTAGATACTATAGAAAAGTATACATGGGGCATTTTAATTGATTGACACAACCAAACAGGCCTCTGATGTATAAACAAGGATTGATTATTGAAAATCTTAACCTGAAGACAACCATGGAATGCCAATCCATTTGAAGGGCTGGGTTATAATTCACCACAGCACATGCTCACCAAAGATAGATGCCTCAGTAACATTTTTTCTCTTACCTTGAATTATGGAACTCAACCTATAACATGGTACTATGCTATGTCATTGACTGTTCTAGAAATTTTTTTAGAGATATACTTTTCCTGAAAAGCTATACTATGCTTTATCTCTATGTTTTAATACTATGTATTTTTGTAGGATCTGCTATTTTTTTTTCTTTTTTTATTGAAACAGATTCTAAACTTGTTTTGTCCTTCTTCATCTTTGCAGTTTATTTTAGTTGCTGCTACAAAGTATTGTTTGGACATTGCAACTCATAGGCATGGATGTTGTGTATTGCAACGCTGCATTACACGTTCAATAGGGGAACATCGAGATAAGTTGGTTGCTGAAATTACTAGACATGGGCTGCTCCTCGCTCAAGACCCTTTTGGGTAATTACGAACACTGGAATTGTGTTACTTTGTTTGCTGACCATAAACCCCTATTTTAGCCTGATAAACCATATGAGTAAACTTTGACATTTGGATTCTTACTGCCTTTTGATGAGTAAAAAAAGTTTCTTCAGTCACGAAAATTTTCTTTAATTCACCTCGAGAAATAAGTGTAAGCATGAGATAAAAATTATGGAGCTATTGACATATCTGTCATGCAATTTTTATGCTGCCAATTTTATTGCATTGTAGACCATCTTAATGGATATTTCACAGTGACACAATTGTTAGCATTTCTATGATCTATGATTTATTTTATTATAGTGATAAAACTTTGATCCGCTCATGTTCCTTCTATGCTACATAAGTAGGGTACTGCATTGACTGGGTCTATATCTCTGACATGAATACACTATGCCCATTATGTTAAACTCTTAGCGCTTGAAATGGTGTCTCTTCACACTTATGCGGTTGTCTTTAACTATGAAGCAGAAATAAAAATATCACATAGTATCCTTGTTATGGAGAAGATGTTACTTTTGGCCTCTTTTCATTGTAATTCTGCACAGCTAAGCCTTAATCCCAAAGAAGTAGGTTCATTTTTGTGTGCTTATTAGGATATGAAATACATATGCCTAAGTTGTGATGTTCTGTATGAAGATTTTGCAATCTGCATACCTGAGATATACGGTATTGCATTGAAGTAAAGGTGGATTTATTACTACCTGAATACGTTGTCTTCCTTAGTGGATTTATTTCTGTTAGACATCCAGTCCTAATTGGCTTGGTTTCTGCAATATACTAAAAATTCTTGAAAGAGCTGCGATTTGTGTGTGTGTGTGGGGGGGTGCCATTTGTGTTATGTCTGCAGCTGTGGAGATATACTGTACATATTGGTCACTAAAGGTTAGTGCTTAAAAAGTATTATTGTGTAGTTATGGCTGTAAATCAATCCTAGTGCATTACCTCAAATATTTGGATGTTGGCAACATATAATTTGCATGAATCTTTTGTTGCTCTTGCTCTTTATGTCCCTTTTTCCTTCTTTTCTCACCCAAGATAATGGGATCTTTACTTGTGACCTTTTCTCTCGAAGATGGTCATCGGGTATGTGACATCAGTAGGAGTATGTGCATTTGAGTCTAACATGTGAGCGTATCAGGTTTTAAAATATACAATAAGTTGGTTTCAATTGTAATGCCACATTGAGTTTAGACATCCTAATTTTGTTGATTAAAGGCTTGCTTAAGAAGTTTTTCATTAACTAGACTATTGCTCATTTTGTCCTTTCTCATTTTCCCTTTTTCTTTCTATCCTACCGTGGCATTGATGAATTCTTGAGCTTCCAACTAAACCAATCTATCTCATGGGCATGGTTGTGGCGCACAAGATCTTTTTGTATATACCAAACCGTCTTGATTAATGGGTCCATATCTCCAAATTTGCTTCCAACATTGTACTATTTGTTTCGCTGTCTAGTTTCTCCTTCAATCTATTGTGACATCCACATTTCTACAATTATGGACATAAATGTGATTGAAGAACAGCCATTTGACAGCTCTATTTATTTAAACATCTGCCATACCCTATCTATAATTATACGGCATTCATAAGGAGCTTTTTATTGATATCAGAATCTGTATTCCAATTTATTGGTTGATAAACGAAAATTCTATGCTTTTTATCTGTGAAACACTGTAGTCCCAGAAAAGGCATAGATTGATTCTGACCCAATATGTTGCTCTTTCTGTGATTCAGAAACTATGTTGTTCAGTATATTATAGAGCTAAAGATCCCATCTGCGAGTGCGAAATTGATGTCTCAGTTTAAGGGGAACTACGTACAGCTTTCGATGCAGAAGTTTAGCAGTCATGTAGTTGAAAAATGCCTTAGGCATTTTGAAGAGAGCAGATCAAGAATCATCCGTGAATTGCTCTCAGTGTCTCACTTTGAACATTTATTACAAGACCCTTTTGGCAACTATGTCATTCAATCTGCTTTAGCAGTTACCAAGGTATAAGAACTACGATTCCTTCTCAAAAATGTGATCGTATTTGATATTTTTTAATGCTGGAGAACACCTCCCTCTCTCTCTCTCTCTCTCTCTCTCATGTCCTTACTTTTGGTTTACTTCAGGGCCCTCTTCATGCTGCACTGGTTGAAGAAGTGCGGCGTCACAATGTCTTACGCACCAGTCCATATTGCAAGAGGATTTTCTCACGGAAACTCATGAAGGACTAATGTGTATTACCCTGTAGTAAGCTTGTTGTTGTTCTCTGAAGATTACCAAGATGTCCAGTGTCCACCAATAATAAGAACACTTCTCTATCTTAGGCACTTGTATGTTAAATGTACTTCAGAATCTTTTGCTCATCTCTAGGTGAGAAATTCGCAATGCTCATTGATCCAGATGTGGATGACTTCCATGACTCTCATAAGTGTAAAAGTCTTGTTTTGTTTCCAGTTGCTCATGATCCAGATGTGCCCATATTTCACGTCTTCTTGTTGATCTAAATTTAGTAATTTATGATGTATGATATTTTATATTAGACTAATGCTACATGCTCAACTCTCATTCCACTGGATTGATGTAATCATATCCATCAATTCTTGAATTTTTTTTTCTTTTTTAATAAAGGCTGATTTAACGGGTTGATAGGTACTGTCACATCATCCTAGTAAGATTAGAGTGAGATGAGAGTTGAGTATATAGTTTTACTATTAGGTCTTCACACTATCAAAAGAATAGCCAAGTTTTGCTTTAGAGTAATGCTATTTAGTAAACTTTTATACTACTAGAATGACGTGATAGTGAAAATTAACCATTGATTTTTTTTTTTTTTTTACAAATGCTGATCTAAAAGTTAATTTTTATTGTCATATTATCAAATTATATGATAGTCGTATAACTATCTACCGAATAATATTACTCTTTGTTTTAATTGTATTTTCCCATAAAATCAAATATAAAGAGTAAGAAGTGCAAGTAGTGAGCCTTTTTTTTTTTTTTAATTGATCAAAGGAAAGGGTTACAAGGGGGATCCTTCCCATTCTTGATCCGAAGGGAAGAGAGAATGAGGGATCCTATAGAAATGCTTCCATATATATGATGGGAAGCGGCCTACTTAGCTAAACTATGTGCACGATAATTGGCACATCTGGAGACTTTCAAAGCATTCCAACTTTGAAAAGAAAGTAATTCTAAACTAATATCCAAAATAACATTAGCAAAAATCCAATAGAGAACAAAAGAGGATGATTAATAGCTAAAATCACCAAAAGGGCATCACCTTCCAAAAAGAACCTGGTAACACCCATAGAGGCAGCTAACCGGGTAGTAAGCAAGGCTGCAGCAGCCTCCCCAATTAAGACATATGAGCAAGGGAGCTTAAGAGTGGCAGCGTTGACAATATTCCCCTGATAATCACTGATGACAGCAGCAGCTATAGCAAAATCTCCCCTAACAGCTACATCAAAGTTTCCTTTCAAGCTGCCATGCCGTGGAGGACACCAAAGGGAGGGAAGAGCTACGGCTTTCCAGGCAGTAACGTGGATCTCTAGCAGGGAAGAGATGTGTTTGATAGCCTTATTCGGTTCAGGATGAATAGCTTCATGGATGAGCTTGTTCCTAGCCATCCAGATGAAGTCCAACGTCAAAGAGGCAAAGAGTTGGAATTTTCGAGTATCCCTAGCAGGGATAGATAACCAATCTGTTGGGCAAGTAGTGAGCCTTGACATATCGATTTATGTTCTTACTATTAAGGTAGCAGCCCATTTCTAATTATCTAAATGGAAGAACGAAATTGTCGATGTATTTTTTCTTCAATAAAAGAATGAAAAGGTAGATCTTGCTACGAAGTGATCAACTAAGAAACTCCCTTTTGTACAAAGGAATATAGGACTGAGAGTACTTTGAGGGTAATGAAGAAGGGAAATGTACGCTTAAAGGTGCTTTTAAGATTACGATTTCGTAAATAATAAATGTGATTTTAAACCAAATTGTAAAAAGCAAATTGTTTAGAAACTACATTTTAAAAAAAATTACGATTTAAAAACGCAGATTTTTTGCGTTTTCAAATCGTAGGTAAAGTGGTGTTTTTTTAAAAACGTAAAATTTTAAAGGCTAAACTGCGATTTTAAAGGTCAAACTGTGATTTTACCAAACACTTAACTATATTTTCAAATCACATTTTTAAATCGCACTTTTTAACATTGTAATCCAAACGGACCCTAAGTCTTAACACATAAGGATTTTTTTTTTTTTCTTCTAATAACACATACGGATTAGGATCCCTGCAACACCTCAAATTATAGCCGTTCGTTGGTAATGAACGGCTAGATATATGACACGTTAACAATATGTAGGAAAAATAAAAAAGGTGAAAAGAAGGGTGGTTGGCCACATGATGAATTGTTTGGGGGTGGCCGACTACCTCATCAATTATTTAGAGATGGTCGGACATTCTCATCAATTGTTTGGAGGTAATCAGTCAATCGCATTAATTGTTTAGAGATGGTTGAACCACTCCCAAATCTATTTGGAGGTAGTATGCCACCCTTATTGGTTGGTTTAAGTGTGATCAACCACCCTCATTAGCCAGTTAAGAGTGGTCGACTATCTCAAAAATTGGTGTAGCCCTCAAAATAGTCATTGGGGTGTGCAGCCACTTCAACTAGTTATTTTGAGGATTGTCAAATTATTCTCAAGCCTATTTGAGAGTGGTTAACCGCTCAAAAAATAGTTTATGATGGGTGGTCGGCCACCCTTAAACCAGTTTTTGGGGGTGATCGACCACCTCAAACCAGCTAATGGGAGTGGTCAACCATCCCAAATAGGCCATCCCAAATAGGCTTGAGGGTGGTTTAGCCATCACTAAAGAGTGTTTTTTTTTTTTTTTGTGAGTGGTCCAACCCTGAAGAGTTAACAAGGTTGGCCACTCATTTTTTTTCAATTTTTTGTTTCTTATTTTCTTTTTTAGAAATGCTTGTTGTGTGGCTTTTATTTTAAAGAGTTTCCTTTTGTATTTGTGAGATCCATTTTTGTCGACATATGTAAAAATGGACAAAAATAAATAAATAAAAAAAAAAGATGAATAACAAGCATTACTCTTTTTTTCTAGGCATTGATAATCTGGCACATCTATATATAGTCGTTCATTACAAGTGAACGGTTGAGATGTATTACAGGTATCTTTTTTTTTTCTTTCTAATTTGGGTATTACAGGGATCTTTTTTTTTTTTTTTTATCTATTCAGTATTACAGGGATCTTGATATCAGATATACTAACTCAAATGGTATAAATAAGGGTTCGTAGCATTTCATAAGTTTGCTGCTTGTTTTTATTAATGATAGAAGGCCTAGGAAAGAACAACTTGTCGATTACGGAAACCCATTTTTAGACGGGACAAAAATCAGCAGACATATTACACGACCATTGCCCCCTAAGAGGCTAAGAGCCTATTTTTTTTCACCTGCCATCTAAGCGCGAAGGAAAAGGAAAAGGAAGAAGAAAATTTCCTTCATTTCGAAATGATTTTGGAGACAGTTGCATCTTGTAGTGCGATGAATGCAGAGGTGGGGTTTGAGTTTAAGACAGAAGATGCCCCAGATTCAACCTTGGTAATTTCAAAAGGATTTTCCTTTAAAATTATCTAAAAAAAAATAGGAATCGCTTGCCTTTTCCCCCTTCCTTTTTTTTTTTTCCTGTTGTTGACTCATGAAAGAATAGCATTCAAATAAAGGACCTGCTTCAGTTTAAACAAACCACAGAAGAGATAAAAAAACAAAGGATTAAGATAATCTTATACAACGTTTATTTGAAGCAGCTTGTACCATATCTTATTTTAGGCGATATCATATAAAAGTTTTCAGACTCAACCATATGACAGGATTAAAACCACCTTAAGTTAACCACAACACACACAGAAAACTGCATATTAGACTAACAGCTCAGGCATCCCCATGCCCTATGAGTGCCAAAAGCATGTCTTCATAGTCTCCAGTAGTATCCTTGACAATGGCACGATCCAGAGGGACACTGTTTCTTCGGTGGTATTCATCCTTTATAAACTTCATGTCAACCTCGGCCCTTGTAGTGACAACCCTTGTGAGTGCTCCTTCATCTGTTCCTCGATTGTTAATTGCCAGACGAAGAACCTTCTCAAAATACTTCTCAGGACGACTCAAGCACTTAACTGTGGCCCTCAGTATTGCAAGAAACTCATCCTTAGGGTCAGTCTTCAGATCCTGCATATAAGAAGTGCCCTTTCCAATAAATCCTACCATGGATCATATAAGTTGCACAAAGTCTAAAATATGGCACCACATAAAATTTCTTCACCAACTCCCAAGAAAATCACATCACTCAGTTTTCATTCAAAGAGCCGCTGAAATTCCCATAAGAAACCCAAACCATTCCTTTATATGACTCAATTAACAGCAAGGATATCTTTATGAAGTCAATACCTTGTTGATGTCATTTCCGAATTCATTTTTGTAGTGATTCAGAGTGGCATTGATCTGCGCTTTGCTCCTTGTAGCCAAAATCCTGATAAGATCCTCATGATTGTAAGCCTTCTCTGAAATCTTCTCGTGGATTATTTTAGCCTCTGACTTAGCCAGAGTCATGTTCACCTCATCTCCCTCATATCTGTATGAGCTTACAATAGGTACCAAAAGCTGGGAGGAACAAAAAGATTAAGTCAATATTATTTTGTGTTTGACTGAACCACAAATTTCAAATTTCATATTAAGAAGCTCATGACAGAAGCGACTTGATGTATATTCACTCGCCATTTCTGTAAATACAATCATTAATGCATAAATATGAGAAAACTGTTTTCTGAATGAAGAAAGAAGGCTTCAATTTCAATAGAAATCTATATAACACCTGGGCACAAGAAATCCTAAAGAAAGCCTGAAAACTTTAATTTGTAAAATCTCCTTCTAAACCCAAAAGTGTTAACAGTCTAGAAGCTGCACCTTGCGGAAGTCTCCAGTTGTGTGGTATGCAACATCCTCTTCAAGAGATTTCTTATACCGAGCATGATAAGCCTGCCTTGCCAGAAGTAGATCATGTGAAGATCTCGTGCAGGCTATTTCCACAAGAACCTGATTGCTTGAAGTCCACCTCTTTGTTGCTTCATTGGCCAAAAATGCATCACGTGCAGCAGGCTCAAGTGTCCAGAGCACTACCGCTCTCTAATGGGAAGAGATCAAAAACAGAAATAAATCATCCCAAGATTGACTTTAGCTAGAATAACCTGTTCTGATTGTGTATAAAATTTGGAAAAACTTCATTTACCACCCCTGATTTTTCATTACTTTTGCAATCATATTCTTAAACTTTAAAAAGTGTACGTTCAGCAGGCTCAAGTGTCCAGAGCACTACCACTCTCTAATGGGAAGAGATCAAAAATAGAAATAAATCATCCCAAGATTGACTTTAGCTAGAATAACCTATTCTGATTATGTATAAAATTTGGAAAAACTTCATTTATCATATCTGATTTTTCATTACTTTTTGCAATCATACTCTTAAACTTTAAAAAGTGTCAATTTAGGATTACTAACTATCAGAAGTTTGCAATGTCAAATTTTCTATTCAAATTCAGCGTTAAATTTCAAAATACTCGCCTTTTTTTGTTTTTGTTTTTAATTTTTAATCATTAAATCAAGGTATTTTTGTAATTTTATAAACATCTTAGGGGTATTTTAGGAATTTTAATGTTGAATTTGTTTAGGAGAGTTAACATTGCCAACTTCTAAAAGATTAACTCTGACACTTTTTACAATTTAAGGGTATGATTGAAAAAATATGAAAGATAAGTGAAGTTTTCACATAAATTTCAATTTCAATTGAGGATGAGATATATGATAATATCCCTACATTGTGCCTGTTCTTGGTAGATTCCTCATGCCGGTCTAGAGAATGGGTGATCAACATTCTAAAGTAAACCAAAAAAGAAAATGCAGTCCAAAACTCACCTCAAAGTCATTTGTAAGTTCTTTGTTCAATGCCTTGAGGAGATCTTCTCCATAAGTTTCAGCATAAGTTTGCTGAATCAACTTTCTTTGAGCAGCATTTCTATGTCCCAGGATGGAGATAATCAACCCCTCATTTGTTCCCCATCCTGCAACGATAATGATCAATATATATCAGCTTCATCTAAGTATTCAAACATGGAAGCAAATGCACAAACATATCATCATCATCATTGAAAATACATAAAAAGATGTAGACAAAAAACGATTTTATTTTATTTTTAGAAGCTGCAAGGTACTTTTTCCCACATTCTTGATTCTTAAATCGCACGCGCGCGAAAAGATATCACGAAAGAAGATCAACCTAAATCTAGATCAATTCCCTTAATACATATTATATGAATATTCAATACACAGATCCAAACACCCTTTTAATAGTACTACATTAAGCACACTATCCAAAGTAAGATAACTCCTATTTAACAAATCAATTTCAGATCAACGTCATCTTTTTCCATAAAAAAACAACGGATCGCGATCTTTTAACAGATCCAACGTAGAAGCAAAGAACATCTGTAACTTAGGCACACAAGTTTTCGGAATAGGATCGTCAAGGAGAATTAACACCGATCGGATCGCAGACCTTCGAAAGCTTTCCGGAGTTGCTCGCAGTCTTCGGCCACAGAAGGGATCGTCTCAGGTACTGTGAGAGTAGACATTTCTATTTTCTTTTCTCTCTCTTTTTCTGTTCGTCTGTTGTGGGAGAGAAGGAAACGAGAACGAGAGACTGGCAAATGAATGTCACTTTTTATAGGCAACGTTGCAGCTATAAAGCAATCGACATTATAGACTACGTAGCTATACGGAATAGGATAAACTTTTTGATATATTTTATTTTATTGCATTCATGTGGTAAGAAAAATTCTACCATATTTATCGGTATTATTCTCTCATCCTTTTATTTTTTAAAATTACCATTGAATCTATAGTCTCATGTGTAGTACGACATTTAAAAATTTTAAGTGATGTAATAGCATGTACACAGTTGTAAGTGAGGAGCCAAAATAGTTGACATATTGATGCAAGGAGATGTGTAAAATAAACAATAGAGAACATCAGTTTAATTTTGTTAATTCGCACGTCAAGACAAAAATAAAAGCCTTTTTAAGCTTTTTAATTCTTCTTAGAATGTTAATATTCAAGGCGTCAACATTTGATGATTCCCTAAAAAGGTCGGATGAAAATTTTATACGCTTAAGTGCTCGAAGCACCTTTATAGAGTGGAGAATTACAGGGCATACTTGCTCCGAATAGTTGGAGGATTGCCCTATAGTTTCTCTCTTTATAAGATTGCGTAAATTACTAACAATTCGGACATTCTAAGTGCAAAAATTTCATATCCTATGAATGTTACAAGTCAGAAAAGCAAAAAGAACTCTTTTGAAATATTTTATTTAAACCCATTATTCTCCAAATTGTCTTTTGCCAAGTTGCTACAATGAATTATTTTGAAGGAAACAAATGGAGAAATTTTAAATGGGATTTGCTAGAACATCTTCTAGAGGTCTTCTAAGGGTCCTAGGATTATTTTTTATTTTTTTAATCAAATTAGGGCCTACCTTTCATTGAAAGGTAGGCCCTAATTTGATTAAAAAAACAAAAAATAATTCTAAAAGAACCCCTAAAAGAACTTCTAAAAAGTGCACAAATATTTCTCATTCTAAATACTCAAAATTACCATACAAATAAAACCCAAATACACGTTCAAAATGAAGTTCAAATGACACTTGAAACGGATGCCTTCCGAGGTGTTCATTCGGAGTGCATTTGGGCCGACATTTGAAGCACATTCGAAGTGGCGTTCAAACAGTCTTTGAGCCGACATTCCCGATCTTTAATTTTCGCGATGCAGAGAAGCATGACTCAAACGCCAACTCAATCATTCCTTTGATTGTAAAAAAATAGAAAATCTCACTTTAATTCCTTTGATTTGCGCGTGAATACCGAAGCGATCTCTCTCTCTCAAAATATTACTCAAACTCAAATCATTTCCAAATTGTCTTCTAGTGATTTTATTTAGGGTAAGATAAAATTCATTAAAGCTTTGAGGAAAAAACAAGTGAACTATCAAGATATTATTCAAACTCAATCATTTTCAATTGTCTTTTTTCCTAACTAAAGTAATGTCTTTTTTTTTTTTTCTTTTTTTAAAAGTAATGTTTTTTAGTGGGTGAGATAGTATTCTTTAAAGCTAGTAGTAGTGGGTAAGATAACTGCTACAGTAATATTGTTATTTATAGAGAAATAGGGAAAAAGAAATCCTACACTTAAAATCACGAAAAATCCCTAAACTTGGAAAGGATGGCTTTTGGAAAGTTCAAGAGTTCTTTCATTCCAAGTGTTACTGGAAGAGTGCTGCGTTTGAAGCGTGTTGGAAGTGGCGATGGAATTGGAAGCAGCCAATCCATTCCGTTCAATGAGTCTTTATTTCCCCAAGATAAACAAATAATAATCTTTCCAAACGCATATCAAATTGCAAACAAAGTAGGTTATAGTTGGTATGCGGAATCATTATTTTTTGAAACAGCTTTTGTTAAGAATAAAATAAATTAATCTTGTAATAATCATTGCCATGACCATAAAAAAAATGAAGAAATAATCATTTTTCTTAATTTGAGAAAAATATCTATTTCTTCAATTGAAGAAAATAATCATTCTCTTATAGCTATTGAAATGACTATTTCAAAACTAATTTATTTTATTTCTTCAATTCTTAATAAATGTTATTCTTTGAAATAATCATTCAGCATATCTAACATGTCCTTAGTGATCGAATAAACTAAACACATCACGCTTTGATACCAACCTGAGCACTTCAACTTTAAAGTCTTCGTAGTGGTAAAGACTTCAGAAAATTGCTTTGCTTACACAGGTCACACTACATAACCACATGAATACCTTCTGAAATGTTACTAATGGTTGACTCCGACAACAGTGGGATATTACACAAGACTAACCCTGTGCATTGTGTAACCTCAAAAGGCAAATTTAGTTGTAGTACGGTCTTACAGTCCGTGCTGGTTGATATAAAAACACCAGGCACGCTGCAATTCAAATAGAAAACCATTACTAGTAACACTGACACGACACCACACGCCACATCAACCTGAGTTAAAATCTAGTATGAAGAATGGCATTACTCAAAAAATAAAGGTGAATGGTGATTAATAAATATCACATGTTTCAATGAACATATTGGAAGCGGAACCCAAAGAAATTTAGTAAAACCTAAACATATTTGAGGGGGGTAATTAACTGATAATAAGACTACATCCAAACAAAACATCTAGAAGCTATTGTAGGAGTCCAACAACTATTTCAAAAAAAAAATTAAAAAAAAAAATTAAAAAGGGGAAACAAAAAAAAATCATTCACATAAATGAACATGTCCTGGTGGTAGTTTCTATCTAATTATAAATTTATAATAATACTGCGTCACAGGCTGTCATTGACCAAAGCAGACATTGCCAGAAAGAGGTACCCGAAACTTAGACACCAAATGAACTGAGGAAGCATTCATATGAACCTGCAACAGCCACATGTAAAGGCATGCGAGTTGCATCCATCTTTAAGCAACCACAGCTACTAAAACTCCTTGGTGGGCCGAAACTTTAAATATCAGCAAGGTCGAGAACTACGGTACGGTTAAAAGTCAAAATCCCCATGGTTGAAGGACTTAAATAAAAGGTGAGTGTCAACTCTTACCAATCAGGACATTATCAAAGAAAAAATGGTAAGACAGTAGATTGCAACCAGCATGAACTGATATCCACCATCTGTGAAGCAAAACCAGCACCACAGCAAGCACATCTCAGCAAACAGCAAAATTCACCTTTCCCGACCACAACTATATAAGGACAATACATGATCCACAATGAGAAATTCCATTAACAGAAGAAATAATAATCAAAATTGCAGATTAAAGAAAAAAGAAGAAAAATTATCATAGAGATGGAAGCAAAGAAAGCAACATTTAAACAAAAAAGGCAAAATGATATAGTCAACCAAAAATAGGGAATGAGCCACAGGTAGGGATTCTCAAACAACGTAATAAAAACTATTCTGGAACTCTTGAAATGGTACAAACCTATAGAAATTAATACATGAACTGCGATCAAACACGAGTCAAGAAATGCATTGAATTCAACAAGGTAATGTTCAACCTCCCAAAAGGTCCATGGCGATGAAATCTAGCATTCAAGGTGTTGATCATAGCATGCCTAACTTAACATGTACGCTCCAAAATTAAAGCAGATACACAGAATTCATTGAGCCCAAGAAATCTCCAGCAAGTCATATGCTGCACCTTCATTCCTATAAAACATAAAACATCTCAGTTCAAATCAAAATGCCCATGGCCTAAAGGGAAAAAAGGAAAGCCAAAAATTCAGTGCAGTTACTAACATCAGCATCAGATCTACGTGGAGACGGGCTTCGAGAATCAACAGGTCGGCCATGTGATGGAACAGTTTTCGGCACTGGAGAGCCTTCTTTATGATTGCGCACATCAGGACTTTCACCCCTAGGAGATGTCCTATGTGGAGATGGGCTCCTCCTAGGATTTGGACTACGCCGAGCAGGGGAGGCACTTCGATAAATTCCCACCATCAGATAACATATCATGAATACACAATTTCTTACTAAAAATCAATAATATATAAGTGACTGAATACCTATCATAGGACCGGCTTCGACTCCGCCTCTCATCTTCATATCTGCCTCTCCCACGATCTTTGTGATGATCAGGACTTGCACTAGGGCTCCTGCTCCGGCGACGATTATCTTTTTCCCTCCCACGGTACCTGTCACGAGTAGATCGCTCCCTGCTTCTACTACGACTTCTCCTTCTGTAATCCTTGTCCCTGTGTTCATCCCTATGTTCATCCCGATGCCTGAAAATGTCATCAATAAGTCACTTTTAACTGAATTGCAGTGCTTATATGTGATAAATCAAATCTGTTACATTTCACATGCATAAATGAATAAGAGCATAACCAACTGTATAAGTGTCAAATTCAGTTTGATGAAGATTCAGGGGTATAAGATGCCAGCACAATAACAAAAGCAGCATAAGAGAGGGTACAGAAACATACTCTACCTAATAAAATCATCTGGTACTCAAAAACAAAAAGGAAAAAAAGAGCTTCATTTTGTCCGTTTATAAGAATATTTGCAATGTTTGGAAGCTACAGATGCAAACAAAAATTGAGAGTTGAACACCCAACAGAAGTGAGAACAAAACTTTAGGCTCTAGAAACATGAAAGGAGCTCAAACACAGCCAAAAAAGATATAAGAACTTGATATGGGCATCTTATTTATAACTGACTAAAGTAACAGTAATCCATCAATCTAGAATACAAAACAGCGAAAACATTATTCTGAGAGAGATTCAAACCCAGGGTGAAGGTTGTAGGGTTAGCACAGCTATTGAAAAAAATAAATAGCTAATATACAGGCATAAATTATTTTCAAGCCTATGTTTGCAGGACGCATGCTTCATCTTCAAGCACATTTTTTTTTATAAGTAGCTTCATCTTCAAACACATAAGTCATGTTGGAACATTTAACGAAAAAATTAAGGTAACCAGACGCTTATAAGTGACTGAAAAAGCTCTGGAAAATGAAAAAAATCAAGAGTAGGACACATCTCCTATTACTGGCATCTAATACTAACAACAACATGGGTTCTAACCTATGCCACCACTATTTCTATTACATCAAATATTTGTTCAATACCCCTTCCAGAAAATGGAAATCACCCCATCATATTCTTAGTCTGCAAGCAGAAGGGGTCTGAGACACTTCCAGTCAAGACTACTACCCGCGGAGGCAAACAATCATCTAGAAATCACATCCATCAAGTAAACCCAGAAAATATCAGAGTACCCGATTGCCTGGGAGGACTATGTACACAGATTTAACAGATTTAGAGTGCAATTCATAAATATCAACAAAAAAAAAAAAGAGTTTCTATGCGCTAGATCACACAGAATATCAACAAAGCAAAGTCGATAACTGGCGCTATGCACAAATTGAAGTGAATCAAATTCTGGACATATTTCAGTAATCCAAAGAAAAAATCCTAGCAGCTGTGCATTGGATTCTCCCAGCCCCCCTTCCCATCAAAAACCAAACAAAAAAATAGACACATAATATGACTTGCATTAGTAGTTATATTCACACACACATGTGACTTGCATTAGAAGTTGTATTCATATATACATACATATTACAATAATATTTACATATATATGTATGTATGTATAAATGTGTCACATGCCTGTGGTTGTCATCTGTTCAGAAATGTAAGGAGATGAGGGTTTTCTGTTTTGAATTTCCTAAACAGAGTGATCCACAGCCAGATCTATAGATAGGATTATGATCAAGTTAAATAAAAGATGAGTGATAAGTTTTATCTGATTTAGTAGGAATAGTTTTTATCTGATTTAGTAGGAATCTATCATGATCATATTGTACATGTCTTTAAATTCTGAGTTGCTGCTATTCACAAAATAAGGAGAATTAATATCACTTCACTTAGTGTCCTAACTGGTAGGAGGTCTCCCTTGAAGCAACCGTGTTCCTTCCTTCATTTTTTTTATTTTTTATTTTTTTATGTTTCAGCATGTATACATATGCATGCGTATATGTAGAGACATACACACATGGATATATACATATATATGTGTGTGTAAACATGTCTTGTATTAGCACTCAAGATTTTCAGAAGTGGTCATGTGCATGAAATCAACCTAGCTTCAATAAAATTGCAATCTCCTCATATCTCTGATTTTTCATTGGCTACCAAATTACATTTTAAGTTGCATAGAAATAACAATGGCAGTCAAGAGGGCGAGTTACCACCCAAATGAGTAGCACTTTTCCAGATAAGGATTCTCACCTAGGACGAGGGCTACGACTTCTAGACTTGCCCTTTGTCTTCGAAGTTGACTCCGATATCTTCCCTTTGTGACTGACAGCAAAACCAACATACATAATTGATCAGACGACAACAAATCAGACAAACATGCTACTAAACTATAAACATGTTAGTTGTTTCCCAAATCCAAAAGGAAAAGAAACAAAAAGTTGACAGAACAGAAACAGCATTCGCTAGAAATTGCCTACACAGAATTAGCGACGTACATTCGCTCGGCATTTGGGCCATACTTGGCGAACTGAACCATAATCTCCCTGCCGTCGACGATTTTTCCTAAAGAAAAAGTAAAATAAACAAATAAATGAATAAAACCAGCTAATAATATGATTGTAGATTCTGAATTCGAGAAAATAAAACTAACCATCGAGCTTTTCCACCGCCTTCTGTGCCTCGTCCGCATACTTATACCGAACAAAAGCGAAACCTCGTGATTCTCCGGTCCTATAACCAATCAGAAAACACCAAATTGAAAACAGAAATTACAAGTGTGTGCGCGCGTGAGTGAGTGAGTGAGAGAGAGGGGGACCTTCGGTCTCTGGGGATAAAGACGTCTACGACCTTGCCGTACTTGTCGAAGAGAGGGAAGAGATCATCTGCTGTGGTTCCTAGCAAAAGAGAAAAAGCGAGCATTAGGGATTGGGAGAGGAAGGGGGAGGGGAAGATTGAAAATTAAAGAGGCCGAAAGGGGTAAATACGGAAAGTGATGTTGAGGACGAGGAGGGAGTAGGTGTCTCTGATGTCCGGAGGACCCGATCTTCCAAAGTGCGACATCTCGCCGCTGCAAGTGCGAGTGAGCGAGTGAGGGAGAGGAAGTGGCGGACTACGCTAGGGTTTCGAATTTGAGATGCGAAATTTGTAGTAGCAGCACTTCTTACAAATAGAATAAACCCGGGTTCTTTTTTTTTTTTTCTCTTTATTTTACAAACAAAACGCATCACTGGTGTATGGACGAATATACCCTTACTTGTATTAGCAGTCTCCGTTAAAATCTTCTTCTTCTTCTTCTTTTTCTTTTTTCCTTTTCTATTTTTGTCTTTTCCCGCCAAAAAGAGTCGGGCGGAATTTTCGTTTTTCTTTTTTTTTTTTCTTTTAAAAAAATTGGTCTCCCTATCCCTTCACCTAAAATCCTCTAGGGATGGCGGCTCACATTTTTACGCAAATCGAAATAAAATAACTTTTTTTTTTTTGTAAGTTAATAAATAAAATAACTTTTGAGTTTTGTTCAAGTGCAGCCAAAAAATTAATCAAAACAAAACTTGATAAGTGCATATCCTCCATTAACATTAGCTCCATTTTACCTATTTCCATTTTAGTACAAACTCCAACAAAATATTTATTACATTTTTTATTTTCTTATAATATTTTTTTTAATGGATAGAGTTTTTCTCTAAATTAGCTTAGAGGAATTTTTTTTTAATCTTATCTATAAAAATGTCATGTGTCTCTTTGCATGTAAGAAGCACATATATTTTTTAATTGCAAGAATAAAGTTAAAAAAAAATTTATAAAAAATATATGTGTTTATTTTAATTTTATTTTTATAATTAAAAAATACATGTATTTATTTTAATTTTATTTTTATAATTAAAATATATATATATATTTTTTACAATGTAAAGAATACGTGACATTTTTATAGATGAGAATAAAGGAAATTCTGTCCTTTTCCAATTCTCCATCCCTCTCGCTGTCTCGCACTCCAGTCACCACGCACGCATACGCACTCTAGATTTTTTCTTCTCCCCCAAATCCAAAAGAGATCTCTGGAATCTCCTCTTCCTCTCCCTCATCTCTTTAGCTACTCTCAATCTGTTTTCCCCAAATCATTTTCACCTTCCCCCATCTGTAATCATTTCCACATGCCAACAGTGAACCAGATGAACAACACCAGGAACCAAAGAAGCTACAGCAACATTTCCACCTTCCCACCACTACTCGAATTACCCACACTTTCACTAGATCCTCCCACCACAGATCCCAAATTTGCATCGAAAGCACTTCGATTGGCACCAAACACAAAACTCACTCTCTCAATTTCACTGACTTAGCATCACCAGTCGAAAAGGTAAAACCCTTACAACTTACAAGCAAGCACAGGCGACATCAACGGCTACATCAACAAGCTCCAAAGCATCTGCTCGAGATGCTCTAAGATAAGAGCAGTCACATTGAGCTAATTAAAATAGTTGTTTTGGTTAGTTCTCAAGTAAAGAACATTCAATAAATGTTCTACATTTAATTCAATAAAATAGCTAAAAATTTACTGAACTAATAATTTACTACAAGCTCAATAATCTATAATTTATATTAATAAAAAAAATTAAAATAATTTTTTTTCTTCTTTAAAAATAAAAAAATAATAATATTTTAAATAAAATCATAAAGTTAATTATTAATTAATTAATTTCACACTGGGTGTTACCGGTAAAAATATTAAGGCTTAGAACTCCAATGGTATTTTATGTTGGTAATACTAGATTACATGGTAATTTTGAGGATTTTAAATGTGAACTCAATAATAAAGATGATTTATCTCATAAGGGGCGTTGAGATTCCAATAGTCAACAGATGTAGCCGACAAGAAAAAGGCGAAGAATTGCCTTGAAACCCTTAGCACATTGATATGTATGAGGTCTTGGTGGCATGCCGATGTTCGAATCAAAGAACAAATAGGATGGGCCATATATAGGTATAACAGGGGAGCCTAGGACACAAATTTCCTCCAACAGCTTCAACCCCCTCAAAAAAATGATAAATATTATG
>FXXK01000152.1:30702-98058 GCA_900184695.1 Betula pendula
AAAAATTTGCTTTGTTTTTTCTTGTATTTTCATAAGTGGGTTGAAATATATTTTTTTCAAAATTTTTTTTTTCATAATTTTTTGTCATTTTTTTTAAGGAGTTGGAGCAAATTTCCTCCGACCTGGGTTTGAGGAAATTTGTGTCCGGGAGGCTATGGGTAAGTCAAACTTGCGTTGAGGGAAGAAATTCTTCTGCGGGAACTCTAAGCTTGGTGTTTAGAGCATCTAGCTCTCTTTGCTTCAAGCCTTCACCATGAAAACCTTTTCCAAAACTTTGACGTGCATTGCCTCGAACTGACAAGCCTTCATGATGAGAAACAAAGAGTTTGGAAGAGAAAAATAGAGTATGAGGAATTGAATCTTAGACTAAATTCTCATTAAACTGAAATCAGTTACAATAATATAATTTATACAAGGAAAAGTTAAGCTAAGCCGTCGATCTAATCTAACTAAATTAGATCTATTCTAACTGAATTGGATAGATTCTGTACACGTGATAAAATAAGTTATAGCACATTAATCACATGTTGATTAAGTGCATAACCTTCTAACTAATTGTACACGTGGGCTAGCTTATATCCTGCACTTGAAGCTTGGATAGTATCAACTGTGAAACCCCCTCTCAAGATGGACCGTAGATGTTCAGTAAGTTCATCTTGGATAATATGTCCGAAAACAAAGGAAAACTAAGAGATTTTGTAAAAATATCACCAAGTTGATTTTTGGATGTAACATGTAAAGTATGTATCAAGCCTTGCTGAATGTAGTCCCTCACAAGATGACTATCGATTTCAATGTGCTTTGTTCTTTCATGAAAAACAGGATTAGCTGTAATATGAAGTGCAGCTTGGCTATCACAAAATAATAATGCAGATTGTGGATGATCAACCAGCAAATCACTAAGTATGGAAATAAGCCATTTTAGTTCACAACATGTTGATGCCATGGAGCGATATTCAGCTTCAGCTGAAGAATGTGAAATAGTGACTTGTTTCTTGGATTTCCAAGACACCAAGAAATCTCCAAGAAAAACGCAATAACCTGTGATAGATCTGCGAGTATCAGGGCAAGCGGCCCAATCAGAATCACAAAAAGCTTCTAACCGAAGATCAGAATTGGATGGATAAAACAATCCTTGACTGGGATTGGTTTAAAGATATTTAAGAACTCTATGTGTCGCGTCCAAATGAGGTTGACGAGGTTGGTCCATAAACTGACTTAGAGTCTAGACCGAGTAAGCAAGGTTTGGCCTGGTAATAGTGAGATATAGCAGACGACCAATGAGCCTTCTGTAACTAGTAGAGTCTGTTAGTAAAGGACCATCAAGACAAGAAAACTTTGCATTAGGATACATAGGTAGCTTTGCTGGTTTTGCAGCTAGAAGTCCAGAATCCTCTAAAATTTCAAGTGCATATTTACGTTGACAGACTGAAATGCCCTGAGAATTTCTGGCAATTTCAAGGCCGAGAAAATATTTAAGAACACCTAAGTCCTTGAGCTTAAACTGGGCATTGAGAGTTTGAGTGAGCTTTGAGATGGCAGTGGAGTTATTACTTGCCAAAACAATATCATCTATATATACTAAAAGAATGATGTATGATGAACCAATGTTCCTTGTGAATAAGGAGTAATCAGACTTGGATTGGATGAATCCTTGTTGGATTAGGGCAATGGAAAATTTACGAAACCACTGTCTTGAAACTTGTTTCAAGCCATATAAAGACTTTTTCAAATGACAAACTTTGGAGGACCCTCCTTTGTGAGCATAACCTGGTGGCAGAGACATATAAACCTCCTCATCTAATTCTCCATGAAGAAAAGCATTATTCACGTCAAGTTGGTGGAGGTGCCCACCTTTGACAGCGGCAATGGCCAAGAGACAACGGACAGTAGTTAATTTTGCCACAGGGGAGAAAGTTTCATAGTAGTCAATGCCCTCAGATTGAGTGTATCCTTTAGCTACTAGACGTGCTTTATATCTTTCTACTGAACCATCAACTTTGTGTTTGATCTTGAAAACCTACTTACAACCAATGGACTCTTTGTTGGGTGGAAGATTAGTAATAACCCAAATGTTGTTCTGTTTTAGAGCTGAAATTTCAGCTTGCATAGCATCTCTCCAAAGAGGATCTTTGACAGCTTGGTGATAGAATTTGGGCTCAATATGAGATGAAACATTGAGACTAAAATGCTTGTGAGCAGAGGATAGATTGTCATAAGATAAAACTGAGGACAAAGCAAAAAGAATACCTAATGAAGACTTCTCTGTCAATGAAATAGAATTGGAAGGGAGAGATGAGGCAGCCAATTGGCAATGATATTCTTGGAGATAACTAGGCTTATTGCGAATACGAGATGACCTTCGATGAGATGGAGATTCTGTAGAAGGTAAGGAAATAGAAGAGTTTGCAGGAGGTTCTAAAATGGAAGCATTTGTAGAAGGTAAGGATGAGAGTGTTTCTACAGATGATGATGTGGCATTAGGTGAAGGTTGATTCTACCATTCAGTGTTAGAAATAGGTAGACGTAAAACGATTTGATCATGAGCAAGAGATTGCTGTTGAGGAAGGACAAAAGGAGAAGTTTTTGAGTAGGAAAAAATGGTTTCATGGAATATGACATCTCGGGATATGAAAATTGTTTTTATGGTTAGATCAAACAATTTTATAACCCTTGATGGCATATGGATAGCCAATGAAAATACAAGAATGGGCTCTATAATCAAATTTGGAACGATTTCTAGTGATGCTAGAAGCATAGCAAAGACATCCAAACACCCGAAGGTGATTGTATGAAGGAATGGCATAAAATAGAAGTTCATAAGGGGTTTTATTTGATAAAAGAGGAGTAGGGGTTCGATTGATGAGGTATACTGAGGTAAGAATACATTCACCCTAGAAATCTATGGGTAGATGGGCTTGGAAACAAAGTGCTCTAGCTACATTTAAAAGATGTTGATGTTTTCGTTCAACTATGGCGTTTTGCTGTGGGGATTCAACACATGATAATTGATAAATTACCCCTTTGGTAGAAACGAAATCAATCATATTGAATTCAGGACCATTGTCTGATCTAAGACATTTGATTTTTGTATTGAATTGAGTGAGAATTAGCTCAAAAAAGGTTTGAATGATAAATCTAGTTTGAGATTTTGTTTGCATCAAATAAGTCCATGTGAACCGAGTGCAATCATCAACAATTGTTAGAAAGTAAGAATAGCCATTTGTGGATTTATTTGTGAAAGGGCCCAAATATCACAATGTATGATATCAAAAGGATGCTTGGAAACTGAATTACTAACATGAAACGGCAAGCGGTGTTGTTTGGCCATAGGACATATGGTACAACACTTATTTGAAACAAGAGTACAATGTGGAAACAGAATTTTTAGTCTAGAATGCCAAATGCTATCTTCAACAGATGAAACATGAGCAGCAGTGGATGCAACAGCCTTGACGTTATGCACCATAAAAAATAAACCACCATATTCTCTACTCATGCCAATCGTCTTCCATTTTGACATATGCTGAATGAAGCAGATATTAGCTAAAAAAATGATACAACAATTCAAGATTTTGATTAACTTGCTAATAGAGATCAAGTTAACAGAAAAAGAAGGGATACAAAGGACATCTATTAAAATGAATGTTTCAGTGATTTTAACAGTAGCGATGTGTGTAACTGAAGCATAACTTCCATTAGGTAATCTAACAGATTTTGTAACAGTTGAAGTGATGGAAGTAAGATAGGATACGGAGCAAACCATGTGATCGGTTGCTCCAGTATCTATTATCCATGGATGAGTAGATGAAATCAAAGAATATAATGAGATAGCATTGAAAGCTGATGAAGAATTAAAAACATAATGTTTAAAACTTGAGATATTTGATCTAGATGAGAAAACATAGCTACCTGCTATATCAGCAAAGAGATGATCTTGACTGGCAACATGTTGGAAAGAAGATTCAATGGATGCTTTAGGTTTGATCAATGACAATAGTTGCTCATGTTGTTCCTGCGAGAATGAAGGAGCTTCACAGTCATCTGATACATGATTTGCAGAAGATGCATTTTTTCCTCTGGTGAACTTAAAACCAGGAGGATAACTGTGAATTTTGTAGCATTTGTCCACTGTATGGCCCAAAATACCACAATGACTGCACTTTGGTCTTTCTTTGTGAATGGTAATCTGTTTGAAGCCTTGTGAAGAAACATTAGGCTTGTATCCTTCTGAAGATACCGTCTGTGATGGAGCCATGATCATGGCAGCAACATTATGATTAACAGATCCAGCAGCTATGACCTGTCGTTGACGTTCTTCTTGGATAACAAGAGAAAAAACCTTATTTGTAGGAGGTAGTGGATCAATTAGTAAGATTTGTCCACGAATATGAGAGAATGAGTCATTCAATCCCATAAGAAACTGGAACACATATTCTTGCTCACGATAGTCAAAAAGGACTTTCATGGCTTCGCTCCTCTCAAATGGAAAAAGGATGATAGTTATTAATCTCATCCCATAAACCTTTGAGAGTAGTAAAATAACAACTTACAAAACGATTCTCTTGAGAAAGAGAAGATATTGCTTTCTGAATCTGAAAAATCCAAGGACCATTCCTCTGAGAAAAGCGATCCTTAAGATCGTTCCACATGTCCTCAGCTGTATCAATGTATATGATACTTGCTGCTATTTCTTTGGAGACCGAATTAAGGATCCATGATAGTAGCATGTTGTTGTAGCGATACCATGCATAACTATCTTCAGAAGAATCATCAGGCTTCGGTAGAACTCCATTGATAAAGCTAAGTTTATTCTTAGCAATCAAGGCCATTTTCATGGAACGACTCCAAGTGTTGTAATTGTCTCCAACAAGTTGCTGAGAGACCAGATTGGTGCAGGGACCATCACCATGATGAAGGAAATAGGGACCGGACACATCAACGGGAGTAGTAGTCATGGAAGAACAAAGGACTCCATTGATGAATAGAAAATCAAAGAAAATCAATATGGAATGAAGAAAGAACTAAGCAGTTAGCTCTAATACCATGATGAGAGAGTTTGGAAGAGAAAAACAGAGTATGTGGAATTGAATCTTAGACTAAATTCTCATTAAACTGAAATTAGTTACAATAATAGAATTTATACAAGGAAAGAGTTAAGCTAAGCCGTCGATCTAATCTAACTGAATTGGATCTATTTTAACTGAATTGGATAGATTATGTACACATGATAAAATAAGTTATAGCACATTAATCACATGTTGATTAAGTGCATAACCTTCTAACTAACGGTACACGTGGGCTAGCTTATATCCTGAACTCAAAGCTTGGATAGTATCAACTGTGAAACTTCACCCTTTGAAATTCTGCCTCGTGATTGGCAGCATTGAGCTTTGCCTCCTTGGACCTCAAAGCCTCCCTTACAAGAAGATTGTCACCCTCATCACGTTCCCTGCATATACCTCGTATTTTGCAAAGAGTGTGACGACATTCAAAGCATTTTGTGGCATTCAAGAACACAATCAGTAGAGTCGGAGCACTAACACTAACATGAGAATATGGGAAGATAAACTTACATGGACCATCACATAGCATATTTTCTTAGCTAAAATGGGAGCAGGCACTAGGCCTCCAACACCTCATTGGAGGAGCCAGCATTTTTGTTCACATGGACTAAGATTAAAAAATAAAATTAAACAAAAATTTATTAAAAATATAACTAACAAAATAAATAAAATATTCAACAAAATTTAATTATTATTTAAAACGTGAAAATATAACTTACAATTATATATTTTAATTGATCTTCGAAGTTAACTGGACTAAATTTTCATAGAGAAGGAACATCTCCATGTGTTCCTCTAAATCAGATTTTCATACTTATTAAAGCCCGACGTCTTATTCTCCTTAATTCATGCCTTGATCTTCTTTGTCCGAAACTTATCCTCTCGTCTAATAACTTCAAATGCGAGGGTTAAATATATGTTGAATCAATTAAGTACAATAAACATTAGTTGCTGGAGGGGTTCCCCACGATCGATTGATGCCAAAAGGAGTTGACTAGTTGTTGGTGTCCCATAAACGAACAAATTTTCGGCCATGTCATTTCTTTAAACATGAAAATTTGAAACGACACGTGCAGACAGTTAGAGATCAAATTATTATAAAAGGAAGATACCAGTCAAGTAAAAGGAGACTTCCATCTCCTTCCTCTCTACTCTATTATTGCTTGGCTATTATTTATTTAAGCTTTACACTAACTTAAATATTAGAGTTGTTTTCAACGGATTTGGTAACAACAGAATTAAGAATTAGATTTGACTTCAAAAAAAATTAGAATCAAATCCAACCCTTGATATAGTACTATAGCTTGGGTGATGTTACTACAGCACCCAAGCTAGATCCCAACCAACCAATACGTTCCGAGTAGCTCCTTTTTGCCATTTCTTTTCTTCTTGTAGGCATTCTCCATCAATATTTAGAGACAGCTACTTTTGCCAATTCTTGAAAATTGACACGTGTGGTAGTCTTTTCCCTTGTTTCTGTCGAGTAATTATGAGTTTGCTTAACTTGAAGAAAGAAGTACCAAAAAGAGAGGTAAAAGAAAATTAACATGAAGACAAATTTCAATCAAGGCCTCCAGCACAAAACCTGCTTATTACGGGACAAATATTGTAATCTATTTGCAAAAATATTTTATATCTTTTTTTTTTATTTTTTTGTAAGTATATATATTGAAAAACCAAAATAGAGCTACATGAAAAAGGAAAAAACAGGAAAAAATGAATCCTTGCCAGTACAGATGAGCATAAAAATTGAAAATACAGCTTACTAAGAAAAAAACAGGGGAGGTAAATCTTTGTCAATACAGATGAGAATAAAACTCAAGACAAAAAAAAATTTAGAAATATAGCTTATTAAGGAAAAAACAGGGAAAGATGAATTCTTGCCAATACAGATGAGAATAAAAATTAAAAATACAGCTAGAGTAAAATTTGACCGCGAATATTTTATAACTTTAATTAATACTTCCTGACATGCATGGTAGATAATCATAAGAGCCTCATCTTTCTGCCCGCCAAAAGCTGCAGTAGAAGGGGAAGGCACACGTGCTCTTTTTTAGTTATTGATATTTGATAACTTGGCCGTATGAGACAATCAAGTTAAACAATTGTTCCCAAACTATTTTGTCCCCTATTTATGACCAATATTGTAGTCATCAATATATACATAGGGATTTAACACTCAATTAAAGAACTTTATTGTTCTCGTATAATCTCCAATTCTTAGCTTAACGTCCGTTTGAATATGTAATTTTAAAAAGTATAATTTTAAAATGGGTGATTTAAAAATATAATTTTTAAAAATGTAGTTAAATATTTAATAAAATTGTAGTTTGACCTTTAAAATTACAGTTAAAATTTTAAAATTATGCGTTTTTAAAAAAATACTCTTTTACCTGCCAAATCGCTATTTAAAAAAAAATACAATTTCAAATGATTAATTTTTTACAATTTGATCTAAAATCATATTTTTTATTTACGAAAAGTAAACCAGAAGTATTAACATTTTACCCAAGTTCAACCCAAGAGGCATAATAAAATTATATAGTTGCCATAGTTTGATTTATCCCGACATTGGGAGGGGGAAAAAAAAAAGAAAAAAAAAACAGAAAAAGAAAGACAGTTGGGCAGGGAAAAGAAAAAGAAAAGAAAACGGGCCGTTTGCATGATTTGCTAGTCGTAGTAGGTGCAAGACGCAAGGCGTATAGTTTATTGCCTATAAATTATTTTTTTGATGAATATTTTTGGCTATAAATTATGGGATCTGTCCTTCACTAAGGGAACTTGGACTCAACGCTTCAGTGTTTTATTGGCTCTGAGTTTTGTCTGAACTCAAGAAGGAGAAAGCAAGAGCGGGGAGACGGGGACAAAATGGTCGTGGGAAGTTTCGCCGTCGACGGACCCGGCGGCGGCTTCAAAGGCAAGATAACAGTGTCAGTGGTAATCACGTGCATCGTTGCTGCCTCCAGTGGCCTCATATTTGGATATGACATCGGAATTTCAGGTACCATATTTTCTCACGGTCAGGGACTTTAATTAATTCAAGTTCAGATGGTGATGGTTTTTGATACATGTAGGCTAATGTAGCTTTTTCTAGAAGGCTGTGCTTGTAGTGAGTTTTTAGCTCCGGTGATCTTTGAAAATTACCAATATGGCAATATACAAGAAGAAGAAAAAAGTCTGTTAAATTACGTGCAATATAATACCTGAAATATTTTAATTAAAATAGGATAAACTGTCGTGTGAGACTTTAATAATTTTCGTTTTGATTTTATATTAAATTATCAATTATTCAAAAAAATTAAATAAATAAAAGGAGATATATTTATTTATTTTTTTGAATAAAAAATAAGAAAAAATATATTTTTTTTAACAAAATACAGGTTCAGACTTATTTCATCCCCATTTCATAACTTTAGAGAAAAATAAAATAAAAATTTGATAAATTTAAACCTATTTTTTAATGAAAAAATGATTTTTTTTTTTTTTTGACTTTTTTTTTTATTTTTATTTTTTTATTTTTTTCCGTCAAAAACGGAAGCTCTATTCTTTGAGAAATGACAGGTATAAATGAGGTCCATTTACACTAAAAAAATTTTGGGAAAAAAAATAATTTATACTCCTAAACTACCACTATATCTTCATTTACCCTTTTTCAAATTTTAAAAAGTGACATCAAGCTCCTCATACTATTATCACATGTCAAATTAAATATTTCTACATTTTTCTTTCCAAAATATCCTTAACGTTATTAGAAAAAAAACCATTTGAAAATAAATAAATTAAGGGGGCTAATATGAAAAGGGCCACCCTTTTGTAGTATTTTCAATTTTTTTTTTGTCTATTTTTTAAAAATAATTTTAAGGATATTTTGGAAAGAAACATACAAAAATGTTTAATTTGACATACTGTGATAGTATAAGGGTCCAATATCACTTTTTAAAGTTTGAAGACGGTGGTAGAACTAGGAAGTTATCTTTGGCAAGGCTGATTTTTTTTTTTTTTTATTCAAAATAAAAATGAAGCATTTTATAACATAATATGTGTACAACAAAACAATTATCATGGCCAATTTTGTATTTTTTTTATTTCCCTTTATTCTTTAACGCACCGAAAGAAAATTTCCACCAAACTTGCTATTTTGCACCCAATCTTTTTAAGTCCTAATCCTCACGAGCAAGACAAGAGAATAGAAAGAAGTCTTTTACAGCCTGTTTGACAATCCACTCTTTTTTCATTTCTTTTTTATCTTTTTTGTCACATTACCAAACAACTTTTTTCACTTTCCTTTTACAAAAAATTGAAAACTTCTTTCATTTTTATATCACATTAATCAATTCTCATTTTTCTCTAAAAAAAAGTCAAAATTTATATCTTCACATTATCAAATAATTTTTTTCTCACAAAAAATTCAAAACTTATTTTACATTTATATCATTTCAATAAATTCTTATTACTATTAAAAAAAAAAAAGAGAATGCTTTACCAAAAAAACTCGGTCTCGTTTGATAATGAGCGTTTTTACTTTTCCTTCCCTTATTTCTTTCTTTCTTCTTATTCTTCTTCTCTATTTTTTTTTTTTTTATTCTGAAATTTCATAATCATATTGAATGAGTCCATTAACTGGAAAAGAAATGAGCTTCCTGGTAGGATTTTGGTATAAAAGGAAAATCTTTATATAGGACATGCAAAATTATGTGATAAACTTTCACCTCGAATTTCACTACAAAACAATAACCATCATCCCACTCTACATAAACACCGATTAATGGAGTCAGGGAGCTTGCTTTGGATCGGAAGTAATAGCCTAATTCTGCATGATAAATTTGTAAACTTTAATATACCTAAGCCATGTGTTCCATGGATATACCAAATTTCTGTTCCAACTTTGAGTACTATGCAGAAATTTCTAGATATCATGGATCACAATGCAAATTTAATGAACACAAGCCAGCCTATTAAGGATATTATGTGGAAGACTTATCGTAAATCCCAATCCAAAATTCTGGTTTAATTTCAACAAAAACTAACGAATTTCTTGGGATTGTCATTAACTTTCAGGAGGAGTTACAACAATGGTACCATTTCTGCACAAATTCTTCCCATCTGTACAAAGAAAGGCAACAGAGGCCAAAACAAACATGTATTGCGTGTTTGATAGCCAGCTTCTAACATCATTCACATCCTCACTATACATAGCAGGGTTAGCAGCGTCACTCGTAGCTAGCCGAGTCACAGCAGCAATTGGCCGCAAAAACACCATCGTGATAGGTGGCTGCACCTTTCTTGCAGGTGCTGCCATCAATGGTGGGGCGGCCAATATTGCCATGCTCATCTTGGGACGTATCTTGCTCGGTTTCGGGGTTGGTTTCACTAACCAGGTAAGTGATGTAGGCTCAAACTTGTTTTACAAATTGCCTACTGTTAATTCATGGAAAAATATGCTAGGATCTTGTATACAATTTTAGGATTATGATGCATTTTACAAATCAGTGGGAAGCTTTTGGGGAAGGGGGGAGGGAGGGGTGCCATTGTCCCCTTAACATATTTGAAGCCATTCCTCTGCCTCCATTGTCCCCTTCAACCCTTTTACTGCCCTATTAAGAATTTCATACCAATCAGTAAAGGGATCAACTATTAAACACTTCTTCATAATCTCCCTCCAAATTCTTTTACCAAACCCACACGTGAAAAATAAATGATCACTCCCCTCAATATAGCTCCTGCAGAACAGACACAAGACATTTCCTTGAAAACCCCACTTCAACATCCTTTCACATAGGTTCGTCTTTATCCAATACCCAATACCCTTTCTTCGAAATTACCCAATACCCAGATAAGTTCATCTTTATCCCCAATTCTTGAAAGAGTTTGGAGAAGCTCTGATTTGGTTGACTTAACCAAAACCAGAGAGTTCATTTGTATTTATAGCAAAAGCTCAGTACAAGCAAAATTACAAAGTAAGTAGAAACAGCAAAGCACAAAAAGAAAGCCCACGTGAATGTGATACAAAAGAGAAACTAAAACATAAAATATGAGAGGACTGCAATCTGATGTTGTCATAGGACTCGACTGTGCAGAGGAGTGGCTGTTGCTCAAATGCTGGAAAAGAAGAGCAACAATTGTAGCAGAAAATCTGGAAGTGCAGGAAACGTGGTTGCGTGAATTGAGGGACTTTGAGCTGTCCATCAACTTGAATCATGGTCTGCTATGGTCTATCTTTCAGCTTGAGTGAAATATGGGATTGCTGGCTTGCTAGGGTCTGCTGATGTGTTAGCAGCTCATAGGTTTGCTGCCTTGTTGAGTTTTATCCTTTAACAATTCTAAGCATACCCAATTTACTCTGCACACCAACTATTTCATCAGATCGAGCAGCTGGCCAACACTATTCTTTATCTTTCAGAACACTCGACAATCCAATGTATGACCATATCTCATATAGACCACCAATCAAGCCATTTTATCCCAAAGCCCATGATCACATAATTAGCTCACTAGACATTTTTGGAGACTTGAGCAGAAATAGAACTGGACATAAAAGTAATGTATTAGGCTTTTTTCATGGTTTTCATTTTCATCCCAGTATTGACATTTCTACGTACTAATTAATGTTATCATAAAGGCAACTCCCGTGTACCTCTCAGAGGTGGCGCCACCCAAATGGCGAGGTGCATTCAACACAGGCTTTCAATTCTTCTTAGCAATTGGGGTGGTCGCAGCCAATTGCATAAACTACGGCACTGCTAAGCACACCTGGGGCTGGCGCCTCTCCCTCGGCCTCGCCGTAGTACCCGCCCTTCTTATGACAACCGGTGCACTTTTCATATCGGACACGCCCAGTAGCCTGGTGGAGCGCGGGAAGCTGGAGGAAGCTAAGAAATCCCTTATCAAAGTCAGAGGTTTAGACACTGACGTGGAAGCTGAGCTGGCAGAACTTAAAAAGTCAAGTGAAGTTGCTAAAGCCGCTCAAAGGGAGCCATTTGTGACGATATTTGAGAGGCAATACCGGCCTCACCTTGTGATGTCAATTGCCATACCATTTTTTCAGCAGCTCACTGGGATTAATGTAATTGCTTTCTATGCGCCGGTTCTTTTTCAGTCGGTGGGCTTTGGTAATGACTCCGCCTTAATAGCTGCCATTATACTTGGATTGGTCAACTTGTGCTCAGTCCTTATCTCCACATTTGCCGTTGACCGGTATGGTCGAAAATTTCTGTTCATGGAGGGCGGGATTCAAATGTTCATTAGCCAGGTTTGCATCAAATCTAGTTATTCAACTGTGTCACATGCGTAGAGTATTACTCTACATGCATACTCACATGGATTGTCAATTTTTTGTTACGACCCGAGAAAAATAAATCTCGTTATTTAATTGTGTCACATGCATATGGTATAACTTTAAGCGCATACTCATTTAGGATTGTCAGTTTTTTTTTATGACATGTGAATTCGATATAAATTTAATACAAAATTAACAAGTTAAAATTTTATATAATTGAATTCCGGTCAATTTATTTAATAAACAAATTAATACCGAATCAACCCGTCTAACCCCATGTGTTGACCAGGACCGTCAGGTCCCTACATATTATTCTAATGTATTTAGGCATGCACTAGACCCGTGGTTTCTCTCATTTCTTTATTTTTTTTTTAAATGGAAACAATGATTTGGTAGAAATTAATTTTATAGAGAATTACTTGTCATATTGCATAAAAATCATTAAAAAGTACAATTAATTTATATTTTGTTGACTTAATATGATGTAAATGTATTAATTAATTAAAAATATTTAACAGGTTAAACAAGTGACCCAATACGACTTGTTTATTAAATGAATTATGTGTATTGATTCAAGTCGTGTCGGATCAATTCAACACAACTTATTTATCAAATGAGTTATCATGCCATATCATCTATTTATTTAAATGAGTCGTGTCAAATTGACTCTTCCTAGATTGGTGGGTCATTCACTTACGCTTGCCCATGTTCTCATTACTCTTTGTAGCACGCATGCATTCCCGTTGAATTTAATGCATATAATAAAATTTTGAAAAGTTTGAAACTAGACTAGCCTACTGATCATTCATTATGTGTGGTAAATTCATAAAGGTGGCGGTGGCTTGTGTGCTAGCAGCTACAACGGGCGTTTCTGGCACCAAGCACATCTCAAAGAGCTACGCTATTTTAGTACTCGTGCTAATGTGCACCTATGCTGCTGGTTTTGGCTGGTCATGGGGCCCTCTAAGCTGGCTCATTCCAAGTGAAATATTTCCTATGAAAATCCGGTCCACAGGCCAAAGCATAAGCGTTGCTGTGCAATTTGCAGCCACGTTTGTGCTATCTCAAACATTTTTATCCATGCTATGCCACTTCAAATTTGGCACTTTCCTGTTCTATTCCGGCTGGATCGCGATTATGACCCTTTTTGTTGCACTTTTCTTGCCGGAGACAAAAGGAATCCCTTTGGATTCAATGGGTGCAGTGTGGGAGCGGCATTGGTATTGGCACCGGTTTGTCCAGTGCCGGCCGAAGCTTTGATTTGGCGCTAGAGAAATGCGCATCCTTACATGTAAACCAATGTTGATGTTGAAGCAATCCAATAGGTTATCCTAATAAATTGTTATGTTGTGATTTTTACTAATATTATATCTTTAGGCTTTCTCGTACGTGTTTTTTGTACTTCCAATTCCATTGCGATTTATAACACTGATATTGTTTCACAAATTTTTATTAAAAGTTAACAATTCTAGAAAATATTATTTGTTTGGGTTAGACAAAGTTCAAAAGTGGAGCGGTAAAGCTCCATGAGTGCAAACGACATAAGAGACAAATTAGTTGATTGGCAACTCTTTCATGAAATCGAATGAAAAAAAAAAAAAAAAAAAATCATTGTTGGTGAGGATATATTTGTCAATGTGACTTCTTCTACATTAACAATAAATTATTTACTGGAGTAATTCTAGCCGGCGCACAGTAGTCCCTCAAGTGTCCCTCTCCCCCTCTGATGTGGGCGTGCTATCACGTCCTTTTTTTTAAAATATATATATATATATATATATATATATATATATATATTATATATTATATTATATATATAAATATATATATATATATATATAATATCAACCAGCTCTCAGTGCGTACACGAAAAGGCTTTACACGTTTCTCTCCAAAACTTTTTCCCTCCAAATCTTTCCCTCCTCCCTCCCTCTCCATCCTCCAACCGCCACCACCAACTACCACGACCACCGTCGGCCACCAACTACCACTGCCACCAAGTACGTCCATCTTCATCTCCCGACCACAAGGTATCCCTCCATCTTCTTCTTTCTTTACAGCATCCATATTTTTAATCAACCAAAGAAATTAGAAAGATTCAAACTTTTGTGGGCTTTGATTCATGATTTTAGATTTTCAATGATTTGAATTTTATCATTTTTGCCTTTTGGAGTAACATTGTGACTGAATCCTGAAGTTTGTTTCCAAAGAGCAGTGGATGATCATGACGGGTGCCAAAGCGAAACATGAAGAAATACTGTCTGTGGGCCCCAATTTCATCCACACACGTTTTGTTTTAGATTTTCTGTGTCAGAGTATCTATTGATATATTTTACATACAATATCTAATGGTTCAAGAATTACTCATGGTTCAGTAGCTATTATCTTTGTTTTTCCCCAATTTGAATATGCCGTATCTCTGTCTTCTTTTGCGGTCTTTAATTACCTCTTAATCGTGAGGTGGCAGCTCTAGGGCATTTAAGAATGCTATACATTTATTGTTGTTGAAATGAAAATTAATGGGCATTTACCGTGCATTGGCCAATGAGATTGTCCATAAATGCAAAGCTTTTATCATATCACGGACAAAGTCCCAGAGTTCCAAGCTATGCAGAGGTATACCAAACTATCACAAAAAAAAAAAAAAAAAAAAAGAGCTGTTAACCTATAATAAAAATTATACAAAAAGAAAAAGAGACTTTACTAGGCAGAGCCGTTCATCTTCATGTAATATGGATACTTTTTTTTTTTTTTTTTTTAAACCAGTACTCTATTAGTGGAAGTTTCCATTACCATTATTAACACAAAAAACTATAGTCAAGTTTTTTTTAATACATAATAGAAACATAATATATAAAAAGAACAAAAAATTTATATTGTTATTACATTTTATTTATTTAGTTCTGCCCCCTAAACATGGGATTATGGCTCTCCGACACTATAATGAAAGCACACTTGTCATGTATTACTAGGACAGCAAGAAGCATACAAAGTTGCCCAAAGCTTGGGGCAATTGTCATGACGCTTTTTTTTTTTTATTAATTATATTTTTTCGTATAATAACTCTTAGATGGACTTGTCGACATCAATCTTGGGGAATGAGTACAAAGATGATCATTCGTTGACACAGCTTCCAATTGATAATGTTCCACCCCTCGAAATTGACCCTCAAAAAGGTATGTTAGGCATTTCATTCTTTTTTTAATTTTGCTTCAAATATTAGTGAATGTTATTATTCTTAGTTGTTTTCTCTAAACTTTGTTTTATTTGTTTTGATATAGATGGAAATGAAACTTTATATGATGTAAATTCAGAAGATAATGAGGACAATTGCAAGTATCTCAAGTTCATAGATGGAGTTGAAAATGTGGAGGAACGTAAGGAAGGAATGACATTTAGCTCCTTAGATGAACTTTTTTACTATAGGAGTTATGCGAAGCAACAAGGTTTTGGGGTGGTATAAAAGAATAAAAAAAAGCATGTAAGTGGGTATACACGTTACATCACCCTAGCATGTGCTCGTCAGGGCAGTAGAAAAGCTAGCTCAAGTAATACCTTTCGTAAGCCTATCCAAACAACCAGAACGGGGTGTAAAGCCAATTTGAATGCAAAGTTAATTGATTCAAAGTGGTATGTGACTTGTGTATCTACTAATCCTAATCATGGTTTAAGCCCAGGCAAAACTAGATATTTTAGAAGCCATAAGAATTTGGATTCTTTTGTGAAGAGACAGCTTTTGATAAATGATGGATCTGGAATAAGTTTGAGTAAGAGTTATAACTCTCTTGCTGTTGAAGCAGTGGATATGAGAATCTTACATTTGGAAAAAAAGATTGCCGTAATTTTATTGTCAAGCACGGTGTCTTCGACTTGGCACAGGAGGGGCTGAAGCACTTTGTGGCTATTTCAAAAGAATGCAAGCAATTAATGATAGTTTCTACTATGCCATGGATTTGGATGATGATTGTAGGTTGAAAAATGTGTTTTGGGCTCATGCACGAAGTAGGACATCGTATGAAGATTTCGGGGATGTCGTTACATTTGACACGACATATTTGACTAATAGATATGAAATGCTATTTGCTCCTTTCGTTGGAGTGAATCATCATGGTCAGTCAATGCTTTTTGGGGCGGGATTAATATCAAGCGATGATACAAAGTCATTTGTATGGTTATTTGAGACATGGTTGAACTGCATGAACAGCCGATCGCCAAATACAATTATAACAGATCAAGATATGGCTATAAAAAATGCAATTAATCAAGTTTTCCCAAATGCTCGACATAGATTTTGTTTATGGCACATATTGAAAAAATTTCCAGAAAAATTTGGATCACATTCACAGTACCATGCCATTAAGAGTTCCTTACGAAGTTATGTTTATGAATCTCATACATGTGATGAGTTTGATGCAAATTGGCAAAGTCTACTTGAGTGTTATAATCTTGGGGATAATGCATGGCTGCGTGGATTATATAGTGAGCGGACTTTTTTGGTACCAGCATATATGAAAGACGTATTTTGGGCTGGAATGACAACCACACAACGGAGTGAAAGTATAAATGTTTTTTTTTTTATGGTTATGTACACTCGTCAACCACATTGAAAGAATTTGTGGATCAATACGATAATGCTTTGCGTAAGAAGATTGAGAATGAGAATGTTGCTGATTTCAATTCTTTTAATGACACGATTGCATGTATAAGTAGGTCTTCGTTTGAGAAGAAATTTTAACAACTTTACACCATTGCAAAGTTTAAAGAAGTACAAGAGGATATTAGAGAGGTGATGTATTGTAGTATCTCTCTTATCAAAAGAGAAGGTGCAATTCGTAACTATCAAGTGACTGAATGGGTAGAAATTAATGATGCCTACACGAAAAAAGTATGTTTTACTGTTACTACAATGAATCTTCAAGTGAAGTGAATTGCAGTTGTTGCTGGTTTGAATCAAGAGGAATTTGGTGCAAACATGTCATATCTATACTTACTAAACTTGATGTTACATCGTTGTCAGAAAAATATTTGGAAAAAGTCCACATATCCCCCTCAAACTACCACTCAATTGACAATGTCTCCCCCAAACTTTCAATTGTGACAATGTCCCCCCCAAACTATCAAATAATTGTCATTGTCATCCCTAAGGACGAAAATACCCTTAATGAAATAAAATAAAAAATTCTAAAAAAAAAAACTAAAACTAATAAAATAATAAGTTTTTTTTTTTAAAAAAAAAACTACAGATGTCATAAGGGGCCCCCTAAAAAATAAAGCAAAATTAAAACCAAAAACAAAAATTAATTATTATTTTTTTTTAAAAACACTACAAACCAATTGACCAATTCAAGAATAAAAAAAACAATTATAAACACTTTTCGTTAAAAATTATTTTTAAAAAATAAAAATAAAAATATATGTTTGTAGTGTTTTTAATATATATACCTATATATAAAATTTATAATTATATGTTTTCGATTCAATCAAGGGCTTAGAAACCTAAAACTAATAATAATCATAATAATTAAAAAAAACAATTTTTTTTTATATTTTTATTTTTATTTTTTTAAAAAAAAAAAACACTCCAACCGCAATTGGCCAGATTCAAATTTTTTTTAAAAAAAAATTTATAAATATTTTCATTTAAAAAAATTTAATTTTTAAAAAGTAAATTTAATAGGGTATTTGGTCCTTATTGAAAAATCTGTAAGGTCTCTTTGTCTTTTTGTTGGCCTTAGGGGAGACATTGTCAATTGCTTGGTAGTTGGTTGGGGGGATCATGTCACAATGTAGGATTGGGGGTGGGGGGGACATTGTCAATTGGGTGGTAGTTTGAGGAGGGTATGTGGACTTTTCCCAAAATATTTCCTTAATCGATGGAGGAAGGATTTGAAGCGAAAATATAAATTTATCAACAATAGTTATGATTCATTGAGTAACAACTCTTGTGCAGAAAGATATTCCGACTTGTGCAAATATATGCATGTTTTGGTAGATATCACATCAAATACTGTGGAGCATTACATGAAACTGAAAAATCATATTCATTTGTTAACAAAGCAATTCAGTGGTTCAAGCTATGAACATAGTCCACCTTCCCAAGCACTTTGTGATGCATCTACTACCTGTAATTTGTCCATTAATCCTACGGAAGTCGAAAGTAATAAGGTGCATAGTCCTCTTGTGAAAAGAAGTAAAAGAAAACCACCATAAAAAAGGAAGGTGTCTGAAGTAGAAAAAGCGGTGGTGAATAAAAAGTCCCAAGGAACAAATAATCAACCGAATGACACAAATTCCAAACAAAAAAAAAAAAGGAAAGAGGTTGTTTCTGTTCCTTGTGTTTAATTATGTTTATTTGAATATTTTTTAAATGTTTTTTATAACATGTTTGTATGATTTTTTAATTGAAGACTTGCCAAGGAACGCAAGAAGATGCATTGGACACAAATCCCAAACAAAAGAGAAAAAAGAAAAACGTTACTTTTATTTCTTGTGTTTAATTATGCTTATTTGAATATTTTTTAAATACTTCTTATAACATGTTTGTATGATTTTTTAATTCAAGACTTGCCAAGGAACACAAGAAGATGAACTGGACACAAATGAAGCTTCGTTGCCTTCTGTAATTGAGGCTCAGCATGGCAATGTAATTGAGACTCAAAATAGTGTGATTACTCAGGTATTACGAAAGAAAAAGCGAGCTTCATAAAATGATGCCATATTGCCATGTACCATGTGTAATGTTTTTGTCATAATTTGCAAGATCTCATAATTCAATGCTCGGGCCTCTTGGATTTTGAAACATGATCATTGCACAGGTTTGTGTAGTGTCAATTTTTCTGGAATTGGTGGTTTCTTAAATTTGTTAGTGTTGCTATACCATTAAATGTGTATTTTTCTCATCTTATATAGTTGTTTTGATAAATAAATCTGTTTAATGCCCTGAGTACAATGATAATGCTTGTCACAGGCAAACAAAGCAAGCAAGAAGTTGTTGAAACTCATTTTTGTGAAATCACAAGAAGCAACAATAGAATAGCTATGGAATCTTATTTTTTGTGGAGGCTGTGGAAACTCATTTTTTTATGGAAGCTGTGGAAACTTATTTTTTATAGAATCACAATAAGCAACACTAGAGTAGTTGTGAAATCTCATTTTTTGTAAAAGTTGTGAAAACTCATTTTTGTGGAATCACAACAAGCAACACTAGAATAGTTGTGAAATTTCATTTTTTGTAAACATTACATGTCATGAACACATTTATAGTTTGGGCTGGAATTATGGCCATGTAATCTAGCAACAAAGTCTTGATTTTTTTACATTATTAGAATGAACTTTCCTGTTATGTTTTTGTGCATTAAATTGGAGAGCAACAGACACCAAGGAGCAACATACGTTACTAGCCAAATGTGATGACATTGGCCTTGTTATTATGGCTATAAAATTTTACAAGTTCAATTATTTTAGCTTAATTTCTACTTTCCAGTTTGTATGTAAAATATGTAGTTATAAAACTTGAGCCAAAAACCTGCATGTATGGGAAAAAAAAAATTGTTGTGATTGCAACCTGTTTAATACATATGCAATGCTTGTAACATATAATTTATGTATATATATATATACACATGTGCGTGCTGTTGTGTTGTGTTTGTTCTTTAGTTGTTTCTTTGTTTTTTCCTTTTCTGCTTTGTGAAAGTATTATTTATGGCTTAAAGATTGACTGTTGAGAGAAGATAGAAATGGCCGAATTTAGTGGTGCTTAATATCGCAATTCTCCACTTTCTTTTCTTTTTTCCTGGGACAATATTCTTCAGGAGAATTTCTCCCCCATAGTTACGAGCACACTCTACTTTCTCTTCTTCTCAATAATTGCCTAAACTTCACATAGTTCATACATAACAAAAAAAACAAAATTGTATGTTAATTTTATTGTTCAATGGCAATATTCTTGCCCGTAAAACATTACAAGCAATAACCATTTTGGACATAGCCAGACATCAAAGCATTACAAGCAGAGTAATTACTCTTACGCAACACCATCTCTTTTTGACATTCTATCAAATGAACTTCTAGCAACATCATCAATTCTGCCTATTTTCGCATACCCATATCTCCTATTTGCCCAACCAACATCATCTTCCATCTTGCCATGCTTTACGCACCCCCCAATCGTTGAGTTCCAAGAGAAGTTTCTACTGTCTAGCAGGCATTTTCACAAACAAATCCCATGCAACATTAAGCTCCTATTTGATTGCACATACCCACTTCGGCATTCTATTAAACACTTGCCTAGCAAAAACAACAAACCGACATCTCAAATACCAGCCACCACATCTACGATTACAGACCCTGCAAGCAAAAAACGTGAAAAAACATAAGACTTCACGGTTCACCAACTATCTAAAAGTATCCTTGTGTGTAGGGGAGATGATGAGATGGGGGTGCCTCTATGTGACTAAAACCCAAATAAAACCAACAAGAACAAAAATACAAAACTCAAACACCTCTTTTGGTGGCACGGCTCGTCGGTTAGAAGCCCGAGTAGGATCGGAGAGGGAGGAAAACGGTGGGAGAGGCCGGAGTTGGTGGGTTGCTCCAGGATCGAACTCCTCGACGACGGTGGGAGAGGGACGAGCTCGTGGGTTCCTCGATGACGGTAGTATCTCCTCGTCGGCGGTGCTTCTAGTTGCCGGTAGGTGGCGGCCGGTGAGGAGAGGGAGAAGATGAAGATGGAGGGAAGAGAGATTTGAGGGATCAAAGATTTTGAAATTTTGGGGAAAAAGAATACAGAGGATACAGTTTAAACGCTGGTTTTTAATTTTTTTTTTTTTTTAAGTCAAGACGTGGCAGCACGCCACGTCAGAGGAGAGGGACAAGGAAGGGACACTTGAGCGCCGGCTAGAATTATTGTATTTATTGTCGGGACACTTCTTCTTACTGTCCAGGTGTTAGCTGTTAAATGGGCAACCCTTCAAGCCCAAATTCGTTAAGTAGGAGGCAAGGCTGGAGCTCCCACCAACTAGAAACAGAATGTAGTGGACATGCAAAAGACTAAAGCCCAAGATCCAACAAAACAAAAAAGTCCATGCGAGCGCAATTAAGTATAACAGTAATTCCTGAAGTAATAACAACTATAGCTCTAACGGTAATAACAATTATGACTTCAACAATAATAACAATTACAAATTACCTCAAAAAAAAAAAATTACAAATTTAGTAGCAGTGATAACAATTACACCATTAACAGTCAAAATAATGTCAACAATGAGACACTCATTTAAAATGAAAAAAAGAGAGTGATTAAAGTAGAGAAGATATGATCATGTGGTATTGCAACAGTGAATGATATAACTTCAAACTAAGAGTGGTTGGGCTTTTTGAAAAAAGTTGAGTCATGTATGACAAGAAAAATAGGGTGTTCTTTCGGGTTTGACGGTGCCTCTTTTTTAACAACCTCATTTTGGCAATTGTAGCTGTTACCAAGCAAAGAATCAGGAAGGGTTGAAGGATCTTTTGAAGTTCATGTCCCCCTTTGCTTTTATTACTACTTTATGCGACACCCTCATATCTTTTTTTTTTGACATAATTCCTACTATTTGGTTACCCCCTCAGATCTTTTTTTTTTTTTGACATAATTCCTACTATTTGGTTATATTTTTTACATTGTAATTTTCTTTTCTTTTTTTGAGTTAACCCTTTTTTTAAAACATTATCTTCCCTGCATATACCTCGTATTTTGCAAAGAGTGTGACGACATTCAAAGCATTTTGTGGCATTCAATAACACAATTAGTAGAGTCGGAGCACTAGCACTAACATGAGAATAAGGGAAGATAAACTAACATGGACCATCACATAGCATATTTTCTTAGCTAAAATGGGTGCAGGCACTAGGCCTCCAACAACCCATTGGCGGAGCCAGCATTTTTGTTCACAGGGGCTAAGATTAAAAAATAAAATTAAACAAAAATTTATTAAAAATATAACTAACAAAATAAATAAAATAATTCAACAAAATTTAATTATTATTTAAAACATGAAAATGTAACTTACAATTATATATTTCAATTGATCTTCGAAGTTAACTGGACTAAATTTTCATAGAGAAGGAACATCTCCATGTGTTCCTCTAAATCAGATTTTCATACTTATAAAAGCCCGACGTCTTGTTCTTCTTAATTCATTCCTTGATCTTCTTTGTCCGAAACTTATCCTCTCGTCTAATAACTTCAAATGCGAGGGTTAAATATATGTTGAATCAATTAAGTACAATGAACATTAGTTGCTGGAGGAGTTCCCCACGATCGATTGATGCCAAAAGGAGTTGACTAGTTGTTGGTGTCCCATAAACGAACAAAATTTCGGTCATGTAATTTCTTTAGACTTGAAAATTTGAAACGACACGTGCAGACACTTCGAGATCAAATTATTATACAGGAAAAAATTTGTGCATCTTTTAGAGATCTTTCTAGAATTTTATTTTTTTAATCAAATTGGAGCCCACCTCTTAATGAAAGGTGGGCCCCAATTTGATTAAAAAAATCAAAAAAAAATCTAGAAAAACCCTAAAAGGACCTCTGAAAGGTGCTCTAACAAACCCCATATTATAAAAAGAAGCAACTAGCCAAGTAAAAAGGAACTTCCATCTTCTTCCTCTCTACTCTATTATTGTTTGGCTATTATTTATTTAAGCTTTATATTAACTTAAGTATTAGAGTTATTTTTAACTAGATTTGGCTTGAGTACCGTAACAGCATTCAAGCTGTAGTAAATTAAAGATTGGATTTGACTTCAAAAAAATTAGAATCAAATCCAACCCTTGATATAGTACGTACCATAGCTTGGGTGATATTACTACAGCACCCAAGCTAGATCCCAACCAACCAATACGTTCCGAGTAGCTCCTTTTTGCCAATTCTTTTCTTCTTGTAGGCATTCTCCATCAATATTTGGAGACAGCTACTTTTGCCAATTCACTTCGTTTGTTCTGGCAGGCATTCTCAATGGACACGACTGTTATAACAATAGTGATCCAAAACCATTGGTGGTAATTTGTTAGTTCCCCTTTTCAAAATGCAGGTGATAAGTGAACATCAACCTTTATTTATGGAAAAGCGTGCTTCATGGCATACCAAAATCTTGGAGAATCGCTCAAGTTGTCCTGAAGCCATGAAGGCATAGAATTCTGAAATTCCTGACAATCTGTCCATAGGCAAATTAAGTAACAAGAAGAAGAGAAAAACAAAAGAAATAAATGAACACAGGACGAGATACAGAGTCTAGAGAGCAAACGGATCCTCTCCAGTTGCTTTGAACTGGAGAGGATCCTATTCCGTCTAGAGATTAAAGAATTAATTTGATAGATTCCCTCTAATTAAAATCAAAATGACCAAATATATTTCTTTCCTTTTCATAACAAAGGGTAATGTTGTTTATTAACTAGTCTCTAGTTATTAGGTTGTGGTCACAACTCACAAGTAATTTAGATGTGGGAATAACCTTATTAATTTTTTTTTTCTTTTCTGAGATGGAATAACCTTATTAATTGAATATATCTTTACCTAAAGGTATATAAAAAGTGTGAATACCTCTTAATTTGTGCATTTTATTTGATAGTGTAGATTTACGGTTTTACCCTTATCTGATAATGTAATTTTATATATTTGCCCATATATTTAGGCAGTTAGTTTATTCAAAAACTACAAAAAAAAAAAAACAAACGTTAATTACATCTCTATCTTCTTCCCTATTGGAATTCACAACTATCATTATTTCTCAAAAGTTACAAACAAAATGAAACAGTTAATTACATCTCCATTTTCTTCCCTAATGGAATTCTGAACTGTACCAAATAAGTTTTATATGTTTTAGATGATGTTTTTGAGAGAGAATTCTTGATGTGGATAACTTCTATATGGTAAATGACTCTATATCTACAAAATTTTATAACATTGAGTGCTACATCGTGAAAACTTCAGCACAAAAAAGATTCAATAGATATATAAAGACTGATAGACCATTTAGCAATAAAACAAAAAACGTAAACACTCAACATAAAAGATGAAATGTAATTCATGCCTTTATCAATTTGAACAGGACAATCCTCATTAAGAATAAGATACATATACTTGCATGAATCAAATTAGAATTACACTTTACTACAATAAATGAAATAACAACGCAGTGTCCCAAAGTCATATATCTCATTTGATTTGCATGTGACTCTAGACTCATCCTTGTCTCTAATACCAAACAAAAATAAATCTAGATATTAATAATATAATATAATAAATCTATATTAATAAAATTAAAATATTAATAATTATAGTGGTATATAACAACACCGAAAACCAAACACGTGCATTGCACGTGCCGTCCCTACTAGTATATATATATATATATATGTCTCGTTCATAAATTTCCATTCTTTTTTTTTTACCAAAAAAAAAAAAAAAAAAAATCTTTTCCAGGAATTACCCCAAATAGATTTTTCCGACTAGTAGCTTAATATCAAAATCAGTGGTAATGGTCAGATGAACAACTCCAATCAGCTTTCTTTCCCTGTACTGACTACTGAGGCCTAAATTCTCAAAAATTGACACTGGGGTAGGTCTTTTCCCTTGTTGCTGTCGAGTAGTTATGAGTTTGATTAACTTGGAAGATAGAAGGACCAAAAAGAGAGGTAAAAGAAAATTAACTTGAAGACAAATTTCAATCAAGGCCTCCAGCACAAAACCTGCTTATTACGGGACCAAATATTATAATCTATTTGCGCAAAAATGTCTTATAACTTTAATTAATACTTCCTAACATGAAGATAGACGTACCAAAAAGAAAGGTAAAAGAAAATTAACATGAAGACAAATTTCAATCAAGGCCTCCAGCACAAAACCTGCTTATTACGGGACAAATATTGTAATCTATTTGCGCAAATATTTTATAACTTTAATTAATACTTCCTAACATGCATTTGGTAGATATTCATAAGAGCCTCATCTTTCCGCCCGCCAAAAGCTGTAGTAGAAGGGGAAGGTACACGTGCTCCTCCTGGCCAACTACCAGTCTACCATCTGACTCTTTTTTAGTAATTGATATTTGATAACTTAGCCGTATGAGTCAATCAAATTAAACAATTGTTCCCAAACTATTTTGTCCCCTATTTATGACCAATATTGTAGTCATCAAAAAATACATAGGGATTTAACACTCAATTAAAGAACTTTATTGTTCTCGTACAATCTCCAATTCTTAGTTTAAGAGTCTGTTTGAGTTTGTAATTTTAAAAAATATAATTTTAAAATAAGTGAATTAAAAACGTAATTTTTTAAAATGTAATAAAATATTTAACAAAATCGTAATTTGGTCTTTAAAATTACAGTTAAGCTTTTAAAATTATGCGTTTTGAAAAAAATACTCTCTTACTTGCCAAATCACTATTTAAAAAAAAAAAATACAATCTTAAATAATTAATTACTTTTTATCTACGAAATCGTAATATCGAATGCCTTAAAGTAAACCAAAAGTATGAACATTTTATCCAAGTTTAACCCAAGAGGCATAATAAAATTATATAGTTGCCATAGTTTGATTTATCCCGACATTGGGGAGGGAAAAAAAAGAAAAAGAAAAAAAAAAAAACAGGAAAAGAAAGACAGTTGGGCAGGGAAAATAAAAAGAAAAGAAAACAGGCTGTTTGCATGATTAGCTAGTTTTAGTAGTTGCAAGACGCAAGGCCTATAGTTTATTGCCTATAAATTATTTTTTTGCTGAATATTTTTGGCTATAAATTTTTGGATCTTTCCTTATCTAAGGGAACTTGGACTCAACGCTTCAGTGTTTGTTTGGACTCTGAGTTTTGTCTGAACTCAAGAAGGAGAGAAAGCAGGAGCGGGGAGACGGGGACAAAATGGCCGTGGGAGGTTTCGCCGTCGACGGACCCGGCGGCAGCTTCAAAGGCAAGATAACAGTGTCAGTGGTAATCACGTGCATCGTTGCTGCCTCCAGTGGCCTCATATTTGGATATGACATCGGAATTTCAGGTACCATATTTTCTCACGGTCACGGACTTTAATTAATTCAAGTTCAGATTTGATACATGTAGCTTTTCCTAGAAGTCTGTGCTTGTAGTGAGTTTTTAGCTCCGGTGATCTTTGAAAATTACCAATATGGCAATATACAAGAAGAAGAAAAAAAGTCTGTTAAATTACGTGCAATATAATACCTGAAATATTTTAATTAAAATAGGATAAACTGTCCTGTGAGACTTTAATAATTTTTGTTTTGATTTTATATTAAATTATCAATAATTCAAAAAAAAAATTAAATAAATAAAAGGAGATATATTTATTTATTTTATATAAATAAAATTACTTTTGGATGAGATGCATTAATAACTTTTACGGAGCGTTCATCATTTTCTGGATAAGCCAAGAACATTCCTCCCATTTTGCAAGCACTGATTGAGCTTGTGTAGGACTATAGGACCAGGCAGGACCATATATCTCATTTGGTTTTCTAGGGTTTCCAATTTTTTTGTTTCAAAAATTTGGAATGTCTCGTCTCATTATCTATACCTTTATTTACTAAAACAATAAATTATGGTGAGACTTTTTGAAATTTGTTTTTTGAAACCCTAGAATTTCTCATATAATAAAGCATAATCAAAAGTATAAGAAAACCTAAGAACTTCAATGCAATGCTCTTAAAACGGTAATTATAAACAACAGCCCTGGGCTGAATGACCTGAATGAACGGTCATTCAGCCCAGGGCATTTTTCTTCTTTTTATGGGCCCCAACCCATTAAAAAAAATTTTTTTTTTGTTTAATTTTTTTTATTTTTATTTTGAGAGCAGCTGGGCTGAATGACTGTTTATTCAGCCCAAGCTGCTCTCAATCACTGCCCGCTCTTAAAATCCCACCAAACTGGCGCAACGGCGCTCCCACTGAGAACCAACTTTTTAGCTTTAAGTAAGCTATCCTCAGTGGGCTGAGTAAGCACGGCACAACGCCTTTTTTTCTTTTGTCCTTAATAATTTGATTTGAGAAATGACAGGTATAGATGAGGACGAGGTCCATTTACACTAAAAAAATTTTGGGAAAAAAATATACTGTATACTCCTAAAGTACCACTATATCTTTATTTACCTTTTTCAAATTTTAAAAAGTGACATGAAACTCCTCAAACTATTATCAGATGTCAAATTAAAATATTTCTATGTTTTTCTTCTCAAAATATCCTTAACGTTATTAAAAAAAAAAACCATTTGAAAAAAAATAAATTAAGGGGGCTAATATGAAAAGGGCCACCCCTTTTTAGTATTTTCAGCCTTTTTTTTTTAAAAAAAAAAATAATAATTTTAAAGACATTTTGGGAAGAAAAATACAAAAATATTTAATTTGACACGCTGTAATAGTATAAGGCCCAATATCACTTTTTAAAGTTTGAAATAATAGAATAGCTAAAAAATTATCTTTGGGAGGGCTGAATTTTTTTTTTTGTTAATTCAAAATAAAAATGAAGCATTTTATAGCATAATATGTGTACAACAAAACAATTATCATGGCCAATTTTGTATTTTTATTTTCCTTTATTCTTTAATGCACTGAAAGAAAGTTTTCACCCAACTTTCTATTTTGCACCCATTCTTTTAAGTCTTAGTCCTCACCAACAAGACAAGAGAATGGAAAGAAGTCTTTTAGAGCCGACAACCCACTCTTTTTTCATTTCTCTTTTCTCTTTTCTTCACATTATTAAACAATTTTCTTTATTTTTTTCTCATAAAAAATTTAAAACTTCTTTCATTTTTATATCACATTAATTCTCATCTTTCTCTTAAAAAAAGTCAAAATTTCTATCTTCACGATACCAAATAACTTTCTTCATTTTTTTTTTTACAAAAAATTCAAAACTCATATCACATTTACATCACATTAATCAATTCTTATTACTATTCTAAAAAAAAAAAAAAATGAGAATGCTTTACCGAACGCACTCAGTCTTGTTTGATAATAATTATTTCTTTCTTTTTTTCTTCTTCTCTCTTCTTTTCTTTCTTTCTTTCTTTCTTTTTTTCTTTTTTCTCTGAAATTTCATAATCATATTGAATGAGTCTATTAACTGGAAAAGAAATGAGCTTCCTGGTAGGATTTTGGTATAACAGGAAAATCTTTATATAGGACACGCAAAATTATGTGATAAACTGTCACCTCGAATTTCACTACAAAACAAAAACCATCATCAGCCACTCTACATAAACACCGATTAATGGAGTCAGGGAGCTTGCTTTGGATTGGATGTAATAGCCTAGTTCTGCATGACAAATTGTAAACTTTAATATACCTAAGCCATGTGTTCCATGGATATACCAAATTTTTGTTCCAACTTTGAGTACTTTGTAGAAATTTCTAGATATCATGGATCACAATGCAAATTTAATGAACACCAGCCAGCCTATTAAGGATATTATGCGAAAGACTAATAGTAAATCCCACTCCAAAATTCTGGTTTAATTTCAACAAAAACTAACGAATTTCCTGGGGCTGTCATTAACTTTCAGGAGGAGTTACAACAATGGTACCATTTCTGCACAAATTCTTCCCATCTGTACTGAGAAAGGCAGCAGAGGCCAAAACAAACATGTATTGCGTGTTTGATAGCCAGCTTCTAACATCATTCACATCTTCACTATACATAGCAGGGTTAGCAGCATCACTTGTAGCTAGCCGAGTCACAACAGCAATTGGCCGCAAAAACACCATCGTTATAGGTGGCTGCACCTTTCTTGCAGGTGCTGCCATCAATGGTGGGGCGGCCAATATTGCGATGCTCATCTTGGGACGTATCTTGCTCGGCTTCGGAGTTGGTTTCACTAACCAGGTAAGCAGGAACGAACCTACTCTTGATTTTAAAATTTTCTTTAAATTTTTTTTAATTATGTTAGATATATATGTATTTTTAGGCTTAAAAATAAGTTTGGCTCATTCTAAAAATAAATTTGACCATTTATTTTTACTTTGACCCCTCCACATAAAAAATTCTATTCCGTCCCTGCAGGTAAGTGATATAGGCTCAAACTTGTTTTACAAATTGTCTACTGTTATTTCACATTTGAAAAATATGCAACGATCTTGTATATATCGTCACTACATATATCCCTCTTCAGATTGGCTACTATTGTTGTACAATTTTAGGACTATATATGATGCATTTTACAAATCACATAATTTATTACCAGTCAAGCCATTTTATCCCAAACCCCATGATCACATAATTAATTAGCTCACTAGACATTTTTGGAGACTAGAGCAGAAATAGAGCTGGACATAAAGGTAATGTATTAAGCTTATTCCATGGTTTTCATTTTCATCCCAGTATTGACTTTTCTACGTACTAATTAATGTTATCATAAAGGCAACTCCCGTGTACCTCTCAGAGGTGGCGCCACCCAAATGGCGAGGTGCATTCAACACAGGCTTTCAATTCTTCATAGCAATTGGGGTGGTCGCAGCCAACTGCATAAACTACGGTACTGCTAAGCACACCTGGGGCTGGCGCCTCTCCCTCGGCCTCGCCGTAGTACCCGCCCTTATTATGACAACCGGTGCACTTTTCATATCGGACACGCCCAGTAGCCTGGTAGAGCGCGGGAAGCTGGAGGAAGCTAAGAAATCCCTTCTCAAAGTCAGAGGTTCAGACACTGACGTGGAAGCCGAGTTGGCAGAACTTAAAAAGTCAAGTGAAGTTGCTAAAGCCGCTCAAAGGGAGCCATTTGTGACGATATTTGAGAGGCAATACCGGCCTCACCTTGTGATGTCAATTGCCATACCATTTTTTCAGCAGCTCACTGGGATTAATGTAATTGCCTTCTATGCGCCGGTTCTTTTTCAGTCGGTGGGCTTTGGTAACGACTCCGCCTTAATAGCTGCCATTATACTTGGATTGGTCAACTTGTGTTCAATCCTTGTCTCCACATACGTCGTTGACCGGTATGGTCGAAAATTTCTGTTCATGGAGGGCGGGATTCAAATGTTCATTTGCCAGGTATGCATTAAATCTCATTGGTCAACATGCTCACTTAGGATTGTCAATTTTTTTTAACAACCCGAAAAGAATAAATCTCGTTATTCAATTGTGTCACATGTATATAGTATTACTCTACGCGCATATTTACTTAGAATTGTCAATTTTTTTAATACTCATAAATTTAATATAAAATTAACGAGTTAAAATTTTATATAATTAAATTCGGGTAAATTCATCTAATAAACAATTCAATCTAAAGGTATAACCCCATGTGTTGACCAGGGACCGTCAGGTCCTGCATCATATTATTCTAATGTATTTAGGCCTCCACTAGACCTGTGGTTTCTCTCATTTCCTCCTCCTTTTTTTTTTTTTTTTGTTGTGTGGAAAGAATGATTTGGTAGAAATTAATTTTATAGAGAATTGATTGTCATATTGCATAAAAATCATTAAAAAGTCCAATTAATTTATATTTTGTTGACTTAATATGATGCATATGTATTAATTAGGAGAAAATATAAAAAAGCCCCCTATACTAAGAGTCTAATTGAAATGAGAGCCTCCTAAAATGACAAGTAGTATATGTCGACCCTACAAACTATCAATATGGTTTTTCCTTAAAATACCCTTAATTTTTTAATAAAAAATAATAAACTCTAATTTTTTTTTTATTAAAAAAAAAAGAGTTTGAAGTAGATCGGTCACCCTAAAATACCACACAAAATAAAATAAAAATGGTTTGGAGTGGTCGATCCACCATATGGGATGGATCAACCACCCCCAAAGCCATGGAGGGCTGGTTTATGAGCCACCCCAGGCCATGGGAGCCATGAGGGGTGGCTGCGAGCCAGCCCAACCAATTTGGGGGTGGCTCGTGGCCACCCTCCCTTTTCCTGAGAGTGGATCGGCCATTCTATGGCTTTTTTTTTTTTTTTGTGTTGGGGTGGATCGGCTACCTCAAATTCGTTTTTTATTTTTTTTAACAAAAATAAAAATAAAAAAAGTTAAAGTTTATTATTTTTTATTAAAAAACTAAGGGTATTTAGGAAAAAATTTAAAAAGGTTTTTTTTTTTAATTTTTTTTTATACTATATTAGTAATTTGTGGGGTTGACATATACCATTTATTATTTCGGGAGGCTTATTTCAGTTAGGTTGTTAGTATAAGAGGCTTTTTTATAATTTTTCATATTAATTAATAAAAAATATTTAATGGGTTAAACAAGTAACTCAATACATCCAGTTTATTAAAGGAATTATGCGTATTAAGTCGAGTCGTGTCGGATCAATTCAATATAATTTGTTTATCAAATGAGTTATCATGTCATGTCACCTATTTATTTAAATGGGTAGTGTCAAGTTGACTCTTCCTAGCTTGGTGGGTCATTCACTTCCGCTTGCCCATGTTCTCATTACTCCTTGTAGCATGCATGCATTCCCATTGAATTTAATGCATATAATAAAATCTTGAAAAGTTTGAAACTAGCCCAGCCTACTGATCATTCATTATGTGTGGTAAATTCATGAAGGTGGCGCTGGCTTTTGTGCTAGCAGCTACAACGGGTGTTTCTGGCACCAAGCACATCTCAAAGGGCTACGCTATTTTAGTACTCGTGCTAATGTGCACCTATGCTGCTGGTTTTGGCTGGTCATGGGGCCCTCTAAGCTGGCTCATTCCAAGTGAAATATTTCCTATGAAAATCCGGCCCACAGGCCAAAGCATAAGCGTTGCTGTGAATTTCGCAACCACGTTTGTGCTATCTCAAACATTTTTATCCATGCTATGCCACTTCAAATTTGGCACTTTCCTGTTCTATTCCGGCTGGATCGCGGTTATGACCCTTTTTGTTGCCCTTTTCTTGCCGGAGACAAAAGGAATCCCTTTGGATTCAATGGATGCAGTGTGGGAGCGGCATTGGTATTGGCGCCGGTTTGTCCAGGGGCGGCCGGAGCTTTGATTTGGCGTTAAAGAAATGCTCATCCTTACATGTACACCAATGTTGATGTTGAAGCAATACAATAGGTTATCCTGATAAATTGTTATGTTGGGATTTTTACTAATATTATATCTTTAGGCTTTCTCGTACGTGTTTTTTGTACTTCCAATTCCATTGCGATTTATAACAGTATAACACCGATATTTTTTCACAAATTTTTATTAAAAGTTAACAATTCTAGAAAATATTTTGTTTGGGTTAGACAAAGTTCAAAAGTGGAGTGGCAAACCTCCATGAGTGCAACCGACATAAGAGACAAATTAGTTGATTGGCAACTCTTTCATGAAATCGAATGAAAAAAAATAAAAAAATAAAAATCATTGTTGGTGAGGATATAGTTGTCAATGTGACTTCTTCTACATTAACAATAAATTATTTATTGTCGGGACACTTTTTCTTATTGTCCAGGTGTCAGTTGTTAAATGGGTAACCCTTCAGGCCCAAATTCGTTAAGTAGGAGTCAAGGCTGGAGCTCTCACCAACTAGAAACAGAATGTAGTGGAACTGCAAAAAAACTAAAGCCCAAGATCCAACGAAACAAAAATGTTCATGCGAGCGCAGTTAAGTATAACAGTAATTCCTGAAGTAATAACAACTATAGCTCTAACAGTAATAACAATTATGACTTCAACAATAATTATAATTACAGATTCAGTAGCAGTGATAAGAATTACACCATTAACAGTCAAAATAATGTCAACAATGAGACACTCATTTAAAATAAAAAAGAGAGAGTGATTAAAGTAGAGAAGATATGATTGTGTGGTATTACAACAATGAATGATATAACTTCAAATTAACAGGGTTTTTTGAAAAATGTTCTTGTATGACAAGAAAAATATGGTGTTCTTTCTGTTTGGCAGTCTCTTTTTTAACAACCTCCTTTTGGTAGTTGTTGCTGTTACGAAGTGGAGAATCAAGAAGGGCTGAGGGACATTCTGAGGTTTATGTCTCTCTTTGCTTTTGTTACTGCTATATGCAGCCCCTTCAATGAGGATTGGGTCATTTTTTTGACATAATTCTTACTATTTGGTTGTATTTTCTACACTATAATTTTTGTTTTAGGTCTGTTGTTGAAGAGTCCATCCGTTTTTTGATGTTTTGATTCATGTAACTCTTTCTCAATTTACTTAAAAAAGAGAGAGGAGGAAATAAGTATATGAAAATGTATAAAATTTGGTGATAATATTTATGTGATGAGGGGAAATAATAAGTAAATCAAAATTTGTGAAAAAGTTTAAACTTGTTGGAAAAATAGATAAGTACTAAATTTGAACATATAATCTAGTTTGGTGATAGATTTGGGCGTGACTCGTATTTAAAACATAGTCTAAAAAGCCAAACGTGAATTTCTAATATTTGGTTGTACTTAACCCCATTACAACCCAATTTTAACTAAAACTTTTATCCTTTTGAACCAACTAAATATGAGGAAACAAAAAAATTGATTTGATGTATATTAAATATAAGACAGCTTATTATAAAAATAAAAATAAAAATAAATTGCAAGACATCTGATGATAAGTTAGTTACTAATGAAGACTTGTTGGGCTGGCTTAGACATTTATGGTTTGGCCAGTGATCTGGCAGAAGGAGTGGAGGCTTATTTGGATTGGCCTTTCAACAGTTTGGTCGGAGTTGGTTCAGCTAACTTCTAATCAGCCCTACTTCATTCTATGGCCTGCACCACTGATTCTTCGGCCCTTGGATTAGCAACTTTTTTTTTTTTATTTTTTAACAAATAAAATCAGAAGTTAATTTTCACAAACCACATCATTTAAGTTATATGAAAATTACTTAACAGTTTACTAAATAGCATTATTAAAAAAAAATTATTTATATATACGGATTTACTATACATCTTTCTTAATTATTCTTTCATCTTCGCTTTTTAAAATTATCATTATATCTATAAGTTTTATGTAGTTCTTACATATTTAATAACAATTTTTTTTAAAAAAAAACGAGTTCTGTCTTCTGAACCATTAAGTTATATAAAAAGCTATTAGCAATCTGTTTTTTTTTTTTGGTAAGGTTGGATAAATTATCAAAACAATAGTAGACATAAGAGGTTAGTTGTGCCTTTTTATGATTTAAATGAATTTTGAGCAAATAATAATAATAAAATCGACGGCGTTGTAAATGGTCCTCAGCATCTAGGCTCAAAGATTAGGATGGCCAATTGCAACCGGTGTCAGACAACCTTAACTTATTATGAGTATTGTCAGTTCATTCCAACCCCCCCACCCCAAAAAATAAAAATAAAAATAAAAAAAAAGAGAGAAGAAAGAAGAATGAAATTCTGGTCAGATTAATTTGCTGCTTTGAAGTGTTATGAATCAGATGCCTACTCCTCCTAGTTAATAGAGTGGGCACAGGCTACTTTGTTGGGTAATTGTATTAAAAGGCGCATTAATTGTTTCAAAAAATGTTTCATTTTCAAGGAATGGAAAACTTTTAAAAAAAATGGGTTACGTACCGCCCTTCAAAGTTCAAACCTAACTTGGGTTGCTCGCTGTCAGTTTCCTTACAATTTAGGACCCATCCAAATGAGTCATTAATTTTTGTTGACTTATGATCAGTAAATGAGAATAAGACGCAAATTAATATGCCCCTTCCTCCTTTCAGTTATTGAAAGGACAATGTGCTGAATGATGAAATATCCATACTATAAATTTTGATAATTTCAAATTAATATTACAAATATCATCACACCTCGAGATCGAGTGGTAAGCGAATTTTTTATTTTTATTTTTATTTTTTTACACCGTATAAAAATGAATGGTAGACTTAATGAACCTCAGAAAAAAATAGGACCCTCTAACAGAAATGGGCCCCATCCAACACAACTACTTTGATCTAAATAAATGAATGATTGCAGTCATTCATTTGGTTTGGTTTGATGTTCGATCATGAAAAAGAATGTTCAAAGGTTTGGTCCTACCATATTTGGGGAAGGTGTACTTTTGTGGGCTTGAATCATGTGGTTAACATAACTCTTCTGCTTTGTAATTTAGGTCTACTATCTTTTTTTCTTTTTTTTTTTTAGGTGTGAATCCTAATATTCGTGGTTACTAGTTTTGTGTTGTTGACGCAACTCTGATCTTTTGAAAAACCTTTATTAAAATATTGTTGACGAATTGATTACCAAATAATAAGAAGTCAAAAATATGTTTTATAAAAACCTAATTAACAAGCCTAAATTAGACAAACTCTGGCCGTTTGAATGATACACACATAGGTCGATTGTCTTCGATTGGCACTTTGACCGAAGCTTTCTATCTAAATTCATATGGACCATATAGATCAACCCATTTTTGAAAGATACGATTTGTTTAATTTCAAGTCAAAGTTGGATCATCAATCACCTAATGTAATTTGTGTGGTCCTGTCAATGTGTGTTCAAACGATATGTAAGTCCATTTAAATGAGACTATGCCTAATCTTTTTTCTTCCAAATTTGTCATATAATTTTGTGTATTTTGGCTGTGTCCATAGTAGACTAATTGGTGTGGCTTTAGAGATATAACTCACAATAGGAAACCGCAACAAATATGTGTTATTAGTATTATTTTTGCTCTTTTGTTTTTTGTTTTTTATTTTTATTTATTTTTTTATTGTTGTTGTAGTATATGTTAAATCATCACTTATTTTAAAATTTTAAATTGATAAAAAAAAAATTAATATAATCATTTAATTTATATTCTAATCGTGTGTATAAATTTATAGAAAGACAAGTGTTCCATTTGGTCTAACAAAACAAAACTTATGGATGGTTGCCCGGGATCTTCTCACGTTCATGCCATTTAAGATTTATTTATTTATTTATTATTATTATTTTAATCTTTTGTGACAAAATCGATGGATAGCCACTTCCTCTATCATGCGTTGTTTTTTTTTTTTTTCCTTTTTTTTTCTTTTTTTAAGTCTCTATCAACTGTTATTTCTAGAGACTGCTTAATTTCTATGTAATAGGTTTTGTTACGCCGCTGCCAACAACATTTAACGCCTCACGCGCGCGCGTCTTATGCCCTTGATATTCAAATTTCGATTTGCTAGTAATCCAGATTAATGCAAGAAAGGCTTTCTAATTTCCCTCCGTATAATAGAGTTGCCCAAATGTATTAATTATTCAAGTGAAAGCCTCACCAAATGAAATCCACTTATATTAATATATACCTTAACGGTAATAGAACATAAAAGATGGAAATTGGTTGACTGATCACTCTCTTTCGAGTAAGGTTAGAAGTTTTTTTTGTATCCCTCCAAAAATAATGTAGCTCTTAAAATTATTATTAAGTTTGTAATTAATAATTATTAAATTTTGATTAAATTGTAATTTTAAGCACCATCTCATTTTTGAAATGACACAAAAAAGACTTTTAAAATTACTTCTCCCGTAAACACTAAGTGGGAGTTGTGGTTTTAGTTATTGACGAAGGTTTACGTTTTGTTTTGTACTTGAACTACAAGATCCATAGTCTACGTAAGATTATAACTACAGGATTAATTCAACAGCTATTCCAACTTCTATTTCTCCTTGCTTATTTCATCTTGTTCTTCTTTATCTCGTGGTTTAACGTGTGAAGACTTGTGATAATGTGATCATTAGATCATTCTGTTCCAATGCACCCTCACAAACCCAATGGTAGATCACTAATGTTGAGGTTTGTAATTAGTCGAATAAATCTTGTTGACACCAGTGCATGGCTTGGTAAAAATGTCCGTTATTTGATCTTTACTTGATAAAAACCATACTACAATAGACTTAGAAGAAACTTAATTTGTCCCAAACAAAATGATAATCAATCTCTATGTGTTTGGTGCGAGTGAAACGCTGGATTTGAAGTCAAGTAAGTAGCTCCAATATTAGCACGAATTGGAGGAGCTTTTAGTGGAACACCAAGTTCTTAAAATAGCGACTGAAGCCACTTTTATGCCTTTGTACTTGACTCTTTGCGTGAGCTCCAAGAGATTACATTTGCACTTAGAAAAATATAGTACCCAATTGTAGAGCAATAGTCATATGGACAACTAGCTCAATTCGCATAAGAATAATCTTACGAGTTGGAGAGGACTTTTTATTTATTTATTTATTTTCTTTAATCTTCTTTTTTAAATTATGAGAAGACCATGAGATATGGCATGCTTGAGATATCTCAAAAAAAAAAAAAAAAAAAAAATTGACAGCGGTCCGATGAATTTCAATGGGTCTGTGCATGAATTGATAAATCTTATTTACTGCAAAGGTAATGTCAGGGCGAGTGATAGAGAGATATTGCAGGACACCATCTGTAAAGTGTTGGATCATGCATTGGATCACCTTCAAATTTGAACCATGACAGAGGATGTCAGAGGACATAGGTGAAGTGATTGGTTTGGCAAGCAGCATATTTGTCTTCTTGAGTATATTGTAAATATATTTTTGTTATGACAAAATGAACCCACTAGAAATATTAAGAACTTCGACCCCCAAAAAATAATTGAGCTTGCCTAAGTATTTGACAGCAAAGTCAAACTGTAGTTGCTTCAACAAGTGATCCATAGCTTGTGGACTGGAGCTGTTAATTAAGGATAATGTCATCAACAAAAATTAACACAAAATTGTTAGAGATGAGTTCGCAATGTAAATAATGAAGTGTTAGACTTAGAGCCGTGAAAACCCATCTCGAGGAACTTCGAGCTCAGCCTTGAATATTATGCCCGTAGAACTTGTTTGTGTTAGGTTATGTGAAGTATGGTTTGTGCTTGACCAAGTACGATAAAAGAAATACTATGATTTAAATAAAAAAAATTTTAGACTTAGTCTATAGAGCAGAAGAAAATATTTGACACGTTCATTTATGTATTTTTTATCCAATTTAGAGTCTTTATATAGCTGCTTCTGTAATAGGATTTTATATGCGTGTTTTTTATGCCTCCCTTGTACTATTTCTCAAAAATAGTGAAACTTTGCTGCAACACAATTGACGTATCCCTTGAGGGTAAACCATTTAAATTTCTGTGTTTTGTAATTGATTATTTTGTCCCCCATTTTTTTTTTCTTTTGCTTCTTACGGGTTTTAAGAAATCGGTGAAATTTCCTTACAGTTTGAGTCTATATAAAGCCTTGCACAATTTGCATATATGATTCGAAAATTGTGGATGAACAAACCCAAAAGGTTGAAACATATATACCTCTTCATTAAGTACACCATGAAGGACATCAATTTGGCGGAAATCCCAACCGGCAATGGATAAGAGTAGGGTTGTGATACTAATTTCGTGAGATAATCATAAATAGCACTCTAGTAGTGAATTAATGGAATAGACAACCACTTGCAACTTATCAATATATTTGTTTATGCCAATTATGCAATAGCGTTGTTGCGCAAATATTACACACCAACCCAATTGTCGGCTCAAACCACCTCTTCCCATACTTCATTTAAGCAGTCCTCCCTTCGTTTTTGTTTCGCTTGTTTTTTTCTTTTTTCTTTTTTTTTTTTTTTGCAGAGGCATGCACTTGCAAGTAGATTTAATTCTGATCTGGTGGAGATTACATTAATATTGTTAAATAAATGTCATTGCATTTGAGATTCTTTAACGTGTACAATATATATATATATATAAAAGTTGTAATACTCAAAATATTTTCCTAAAAAAAGATATAGAAAAATGCACTTTGGCCCCTCAATTATCCCAACTTTTTCATTTACGCCTCCAAATTACGAAGAAAAGTGATATTTAAATACGTCAAACTATCATCACTGTCAAAAAGCCATTCCATCGCTGTTAGACATTAAAATGGATGAAAAGACCATATTCTTTCTAACTAAAATATCCCACTTTTTTCTTCAAAACCAAAACAAGAACAACTAAATTAAACAAAAAAATAAAAACCAAAATTAAAAAATAAATAAAGGGGCCAAACCACCTTCCTAGTTCGGTCACCCCTGTGTTTTATTTTGTTTTTTTAAAGTAAGTTTATTTTGTTTTTAATAATTATAAGGGGACAATTATGGTATTTTAAAAGTAAAAATGGGGACAGACCATTTTAAGTTCTAACGTTGATGCCTAATGGAGTGGCCTTTCGACATGAGATGGTAGTTTGATGTATTCAAATGCCACTTTTGAATTTTGGTGGCATAAATGAAAAAGTTGTGGGAGTTTAGGGGCAAAGTGTATTTTTCTTAAAAAAAAAAAGAAAGTTTGGGAAAGAAGAAGATATATCAAGAAAACATGAAAAAGAAGTGAGGGTAGTTTTGCAAGGTAGCCACCAAAATGGAAAGAAAAATTGGAAAAAGAAGGGACCCAAGCCATTAAAGGCTTTTGAGAAGGAGAGACAGAGGGTTCAACTTCAAGTAAGTCCACCTGCCTTCATTAACTCATCTTGAATTCACTTAAATGCAGAATTCAAGGATGACCACTGAGACACCCTCGCTTTCTTCAACATCTTTCTTCTCACTCTCCTCAACGGTTTTCCTCCTGTTTAATGCTCCCAACCCACCTCTCCTTCCCTTCATTTATGCTTTTCTTTAAACCTATAATTTCCCCTCCCTCTCTCTCTCTCTCTCTCCCTCTCCCTTTCCTTCATCTAAAACTAGTACTATTCATGGATAAGGATCCACTACAATTTCTTTGAAAGTGTAAATTATCAGATTATGTGAATTTAAGTTATTTCTTATATCAAACAGTTTGAAAAATATACATATTCAAAAGGTGACATGTTTCCGAGGCATAAAAAAAAAATTCTTTGAAAAAGGAATTTTATTCACTTTTGAAGATACTTATTTTTCAGTAAAGCAAAAGACAATTTTTAGCTCAAAGCTTTTTAATAACACAAATCGCAAGAATTTAATGAAAACATACTTAATTCATGTTGGCAACATGTCACATTTTTTAATTTATAGCATTTTCATGTCGTTCAATGTAAAAAAAACATGAATTCACATAATTTGATAATCTAAATTTTCAAAAAAATTGTAAAGGATCCTTATCTCTCATTCATAGCCTCAAAGTTTCAAGTACTCACACAATCACACCATGTATATGAGAATAAATGTTAGAATGTACTTATCGATGTAATTGGTGAAATAAGCAGAGATTTTTTTTGCTTCTTTATTTCATCAATAATAGAATTTCAAATCAATTTGTAAATAACTTCGTAGTAAAAGTTGTAGTATCCATACTTAGCACGGCTCTTTTGTCTGTGCTTGTCTTGTATATATCTACTAGCTAGCAATGAAATGTGTACGGTTTTTATGTGATCATCACTGTCTAGGGTCCGTTACCAATTCATTTATAGCTGGTGAAATTTGGGTGAAACCTTTTACGCCTTATCCTTGAGGCGTTTGCTAGATCTTTTGCCGAATAAAGGAATTATTACTCGAAAAACCCCATGATATTGCATTTCTTTAATTTGCTGCTTGCACTCCGTATTTTGAGTGATGATGACAATTGAAATTTGACACCCCCCTTATTTTATAACAAAGCAGTTCAAGAAGTAAAGGTAAAGAAAAGGAAAAAAATAAAAGCGGGATAAAAGTATGATTTTTACGGGAAAACTTTAGAAAATCTCTCCGAACTTTCATGCGTTTTGAAATGATTATCTAAAGTTTAAAAACTCTCGATTTAGACTATTGAACTTTCAATTTCCCTCATCCCTTAAGATTTTTCGTTAACGGAAAATCCTAACAAATGAAAAAATTGAAAAAAATTAAAAGTAATAGCCTAAATTAAGAGTTTTTAAAGTTTGCGAGGTCATTTTAAAGTGCGTGAAAATTCAAAGAAGCTTTCTGAAGTTTCTCATACTTTTATCGTATGAATAATGGTAGAAACCACACGTTTAGAGCAGTACTTGTCATATTTCGTAGACCTAATCAGATACTGATCATTTATTTTCCTATATAGTTTGATATTGTGTAATATTTCGTATGAATTTGAAAACATTAATTAATGTTATACGTAGGTTGGAGGATGTATATATAATAATAAATACGTACGTATAGCTTTTAAAGGTTATCAGTTGATGTAGTTTTGGTTTTAAATGGGTTGAAGGGGGTGTTGAGAGCTTTAAAAGTTGTAGTTCTTCGAGTGACCCAATTGTGGAAGCAGGAGTTATTATCCATATTAAAGATCCATAGCATTCAAGGCCTTCCTTCAACTGTATACACACTCACCACATTTATTGATCCTTCCCACACCTCTACCTCTCCTCCCCCTCTCACCGCCTCTCATTAATCCAAATTTTTGCCTTTCAACTTTTTTACCCAATCTCGTGGCTCCAAAATTCACACTAATTAATTATCATTAAGGGATCAGTAAAAGCAATCAATCAATATATATATATGTTGCTTATTTGAGCGAGAGGGAATTGAAGGAGCTTAGAATTCCAAGAATTGGTTAGCCTTTCACATCCTAGAATTTACGAGACCCATCTTGATTATTTTGAAGCACGTCATGCATAGGTAGGCGGGCGATCGAGGCCGCATTCAAAGTTTACTTGTATTAGATTCTGTCTTGCAGTTACACTTGTTGAACTGGGCCTATATATATAACCACCATTTTTTCACCATTCCAATATATCACTCTCTGTGTAATTAGAGAGAGAGAGAGAGAGAGAGAGAGAGAGAGAAGGTAGATAGCTATGGTTTCCTTGCAACCAACCCTTTCTCCAAATCGTAGAAAGGCAATCACAGAGTATGAGAATTTGTCAAAGAAGAGGAAGTTGCAGGAAGGGTACTTACAAACCCAACAAATTTTCGAAGGGGAAAGCACGAAATTATCCACCGTTGATCATATAGAGCTACACCTTGAGAATCCTTTGCCTTTGGAGTGGCAAAGATGCCTTGATATCCAGGTATATATGTATATATTTATATAAATATAACCTAATTAAGCATGTCAGTGATTATTCTATTATAACAATTGTTACAACTTTATATTTGATTGGGCGCAGTCAGGGGAGATACACTTTTACAATACGAGGACACAAAAGAGAACATGTAGGGATCCAAGGAGGAAGAGTCCTGAGCCTGCAGCGAGTCCCGATGATGATGATGATCATATCATGAGCTTAGAACTGCAGCTGAACCTACCGTGCCATCATGCACACCCGAACGACAAACCCGCAAGCGCTCCTTCAAGTTATGATCCGTTCATGGAATCGAGAAGACAAAAGAAAAACTTGGCGGCGTTTGATGAGGGGGATCATAAGGAGCAAGAGATGATAGCAACTGTGTGCACGCGTTGTCACATGTTGGTAATGCTTTGCAAATCCTCTCCCGCATGCCCTAATTGCAAATTCATGCACCCACTGGATCAGGGCCCTCCAACCCTATTCAAGAGAAGGTGTAGCACCCTCTTGTGCTAAGTAGAAAAAAAAAAAAAACGTACCTATATATGTTACAATTAAATCTGTCTTTAAGAGCAAAGTGTCTTGCTATCTTTGCTGGCTTAATTAATTCTTCCAAGTACTGAGCGCGCGCGAGAGAGAGATCGAGAAAGAGAGAAACTTGCAGATTGAAATAGTGTAAATATACAAGTGCTTTTATATATATATATCCTACTGAATTTGTATGATGCATCTTGGCTGGTGGGAAGGTGACGACGCACTAAATCCACGTTTCGATGCATATATATATAGTCGATTTTAGTTCTTCGCGACTTCGATGATAATAAGAATCTAGTCATGATGTGAAGAGCCCCAGATTCACACACATGTACATGCATATTGCAAGGACCAGTACCATGAGAATCTGAACCATATATACTTTTATGTATAAATTTATAATTCACCTTTCCTAACTAGTAACTATATATATGGACCCCATTTGGTTAGATGACTAAATTTATTATACAAATACATTAATAATTATAATATATATATATATATATATATATATATATAGGGAATATGGTTCAGGTTCCTCTTATAATTAAGTTGGTCATCTAGGTGCATGTATCAATATGGCTGCTTTCTTTTATTTGATAATTAACCGACGGTGGAGAAGATGAGTACTGTAGCTCATTGTAACTGACTTCAGTTTTTCTTTTTCTTTTTGGCTAAGAACTAATTAAGCTTAGTTTACCGATCGACCGTCGTGTTGAGCACGCTTGTGGGGGAGTCAAAGAAATAACCAAACACAACTCGTACAACTGTACAAGCAGATAATCACTGGCACCGGAGAAGTCGTGCACAGACAGAATGGCCAAGTCCACACGATATATATATATATATATATATATCTCAGAATTCGTACAACTGGAAGCTATTTTGACGAGCGCAGAGAGACTCCAACGGAGAGAAAATCATCTCAATTTCTCAAGGAGTTAATGCCTGATAAGACCGCACATCCCAGAAAAATTATAAACTTGTATATGTATAACGGTTTTGCATATGGATGTAAGATATGTCTAGCCGCTTATGAACTCGTTTCGGCTCGATTCGACTTGATTCGGTCTCGGTTAGAATAATAAATGAGTTATTCGTGAATAGAATAATATATTCGAATATTAAACAAAACATACTCATATAAACTTGACTCAGTTAGGATAAGTTCATATAAACTCATTTTTACAATTTTTTAGTATTATTTTAATTTTGTAATAGAGACATCTTAAATAAAGGAAATTCTCTTCCTAATATGAGATATATAACTTGAATTATTGTTTCTGTGAGTTTAGTCTTAGAGATTTGTGAGTACATAAGCGTGTTTGTGAATATGTATAGACATATGTATATGTGTGAATTTGTGTATAATGAATTTATATACCTATCATAAAACCTTTTATAAAATCGAGATTGAATTATTTAAAATTCTAGTTAATTTATTTAATTAACTCAAATGATAAAATTTCAACTAATAATTATAAGAAATGAATAAATTAATTGAGTAGCTCGTGAATAAGCTCGAATTGGTTCAAAAAATAAATGAACCAAGCTTTAACATAATATCTAGCTCAATAATAAACTCGAGCTCGATTCGTATTCAAAATAAAATTAAATAAGTCAAATTTAAATATTCGATACTTAACTTGAATACAACCCTAAGTCAGCATGTGAATGCATTTTATAAGGTTATTTGTATACTTCATTAGGAAACATAAACCTCATGGGTTAGTTTGAAAATGTTTTTGTATTCTTATTTTAAAAAAAAAAATTAAAAGAATAAAAATAAAAACAAAAAGAGTTAAATACCTTTTTGCCCGTGTTGTTTAAAGATTTTATTTTTAACTACCTAGGTTTCACTTTGTATCATAGATGATACCTCAATTTTAGTTAAAGACGGATATAATACCTCTATCTATTTTCCATTCAAATATTTAGCGAAACTCCATGCGTCCTTATTAAAAATAAAAAATTAAAAAGAAAAAATAGAAAATTAAAAAACTTTTAAAAAAATTTTTTAAAAAGAAGAAAAAAAGGAAAAAAGAGGAGGGGTGGCTTTGCCACCTCCTATGGAAGTATGGGGGTGGTTCGGCCACCCCCAAAGAGGAAAAATCAGTTTTTGCGTTTGAATTTGGTTTTGAAACCAGTTTTAATTAAGGGAAAAATACAAAATTAGTTTATATAGTTGGCCTAAATTACAAATCACTCCATGTGGTATCAAATTGAACTTAGAGGTCTCTGTGGTATACCAAAAATACAATTTAGTCTCTAGAGTCAAATTCCGTTAAAATATTTGACAGATTTCGTTAAGTACCACATCAACACCAATAAAATCATGATAAGTGTCATTCTTAACAAAAAAATAATTTTTTTAGTTTTAGATTTATATTTTTAATTTTTTTATATTTTTTATTAAGAAGAACACGTGTCGTAATTTTATTGTTGCTAACGTGACACTTAATGGAATCAAGTCAAATATTTTAACGAAATTTGACTCCAATGACTAAGTTGTTTTTTTGATATACTACATAGACTTTTGAGTTCACTTTGATACCACATAGAGTAATTTATAATTTAGACCAACCACAATGACTAATTTTGCATTTTTTCCTTTAATTAAAATCAGTTCTAATGGGAGAAGACGTACAAATTAGTGGCGAACAATAAACAAATAATGAATTATCACTGGTTTGCAAAAACAACAAAAGTTGCTTGTTATTGATATAGGAAACAATTATCACGATCAGTTTTAGTGGGTTACAAAGGTATATATGTATGGTATATATGCAAGATACCTGATACTAACTTTCCATACCAACTATAACTCTCCTATCTGAAGTAACTACCGCCCAGGGGCTGTTTACTGCTGCCCGTCTGCCATGGGTTCAGAGGAAGAGGTGGTGGGTTTGGTCGCCACCCGGAAGGTGGAATGAGTCTGAAACTTGCCATGAGGGCAATATGGTCCGATGAGAAGATAGGTGATGGAAGACGGCTGCCAACGGTTTTTTTGTCAAGAAGCTCTAACAAACCTTCAACTCTCAAACTGTCCGCTGATCCCAAGCATCATATGAAGTTAGTGGCGAACAATATACTAATGGTTCAAAACCCAAAAATTCTTGCGGAAAAGAAAGAAGAGATGTTATTTGGAGGATAAGTAAGGAGGTAAAGAAACTCAAGGGAGGGGATATCCCCCACAATGTAAAAATACAAAATAACTCATGAGAAAAAGGCGAAAAAAAGAAAAAAAAGGAAAAAAACTCATGCTATCAGATAAAGAAAGAATGTAAGCTGGAGAAAAGTGACTGACACGGTTGCAACCTAAAGGCCCCTTGGGAAGCAAAGTAACAATATGTCCCAAAGTTAGTAGTGAACAGAAGCAAACTGAAACAAACTTTTAGTTGAGAATCTCTTTTCCACCTTAAGGTTGCAAAAGAGCAAAGCAACATCCCAGATGACATGGGCAAACACATGCTCAGACGTGACCACTCCTAATATTCAAAGCCAAGCATTAGGGGCATTTTGATAGGATGAGCGGATGATATCATACTGTCATGGTTCAAAAACTCATCTTTAAAATGAAGTTGTTTACAGAATCATTCAGCAGATAACTAGCTAAAATTGTCTTTGATATCTGAAAGGGGACCATTATATTACAGCAACATGATCATGAAACTCATTTCAAGCATTACATAGTGATTATTGAGTTTTATTGTACTCATTTAAATAAAGGAGGACTTTTCTTCTTTATTCTTATTCTTTTTGTGTGTTCAAGGATGTAAGAGAGAGATGCTTTCTTCTTTTTTTAATAGCTTCTATAACATCGGTTGGTATCAGAGCCAAGTTATTCCTAACTTGATGGCTAGCGCACACAACAGTGGCAACCTCCCTAGCAATGACATTTGCAAGAGAGAGGCTCCTACAAGAGCCGAATTCATAGATTTTCAGTGTGAGACACAACAGGCCTTATTGGATATTCAAATAACTCTTGCTCGGGTAACGATGGATCCAGATATGAACCACAAAAACAATAGACTCGCAACTATGATGGGGCTTGTGTTCAACCTGTTTGTAATTGTGTTTATATGCCTCCAAATAAGTAGCCAGCCTATAAGGAGAATTCTAGCTATGATGAAGACTTTGTTTAAGGCATATTCCAAAATTTTACTGCAAACAATCATCAGGATCATGATAATTAGGAATCTAGAGATTTTTGCATGAATAATGACCTATAAAGCTTTAAGGGTCAATACTCATATAAAAAATTTCTTAGATTGGCCGAATGAGATTGAGAGATTCTTTGAGTATATGGAGATTCCTGAGGAAAATAAGATGGGTTTGGTTGCATACAAACTAACGGAAGGCACTTTGCTAGGTTGGAATAAACATAGATCTCAAGGATACGGCAAAGGAAGGCGCGAGTGCGATCTTAGACGAATATGAAATGCTTGTTAAAGACAAGCATATACTGAAGAGTTCTATAGGCTGTCTTCTCATAATGATCTCATGGACACAAAGGTGAAACAAGTGGCTAGATTCTGATGCAGGGCGGTTTTCATCCCAAACCAGCCTTGATAAAAAGGTCATATCTTGAGCTTTTGACGTTGGGTGGAAGCAAACTTGGTGGCATTAGAAAACTGATTCAAAGGCATGCAAAGTTATGTTTCATGACATTTTGCAAATTCCAAGGTTTATTGAGTCAAAACGGGCTATACAGAGAAAATTGAAAATCTGGACAGCATTGCTCGCTTGCAGTTGCATTCGAATGAGTTCAAACTAGTATTGGCAGTGTTAATCGTTTGATAGCTCGTCTGAAGTTTCTTTCTAACAAGCTCTTCACAAAATCACTCATTCGATAACTCGATCGAAGTCAGGTTCGAACAAGCCGTTGAGGAAATTGAGAATTCAAGTGAGAATATGATGAAACCCTAGTCAGGTTCAAACGAGCCACTTTTACTCGTTTGAATGAGGGATGTTTTTTAAATTTTCTTGAGTTATTCAAAATCCCATTCAAACGAGTAGTATTCCCGTTCAAACGAGTTGCGGCAAGTTTATGTAAAACCGACTTCATTTCAATATTTTCTTACGTTAAGGAGTCTAGGTAATATAAATATATATTATAACCGTCTAGAGCCTTAGTTTTTGATGAATTTATGATATGTTATCAGTTTTATAAGATAGATTACTCAGAGGTTGAGTTTTCTCTTATGTTTGCCTCAAATCCTTGACAGACTCTTGGTTTTGGAAAGAGTTGTAAAATGTTGTGTTTGTTAATTCTACGATCCCACTATGTCACGCTACATCAATTGGTATCAAAGCCCAGCAACTTTCCTACCATGACGCAAAGAAGACACGACGGAGGAAACAAATATACAAGCCTTGGTGTTATGCATGAGCGCAAAGAGACATCATGTGATGAACCACTGGTGATATGTTTGGAGCAACACATGGAGGAGCGATTTGCTAATGTGTTTGAGCAAATCAGAAAGCGAATGGACGCCCTAGTTGACGCTCAAATTGAGAAACTCATTAAGCAATTTGGTCAGAAATACCACAAAAATGCCTTTAGCATTGTGCAGATCGCGCCACGGCGTCAAGACAACCCTTTTCACGTCAAGACAACAGATACGGTTTCATCGCCAACTTTTCTAACATTGGCAAACAATGCTAGCACTTCCAGGTGATGTGAACTCTCGGGAGTTGAAGACGTCAGCACATCCAGGTCACGTCTAGGTGACGTTGCCGAACTTGTAGTCCCTGGGGCTCCAAACGCTAGCACGTCTAGGTGACATTGAGAAACTGGCAGTCTCGGGGGATCCAACGTCAGCACATCCAAGTGACGTCTAGGTGACGTTTCAAAATAGGTAGTCCCTAGAGCTCCAACATCAACACGATCAGGTGACATTCACCGGTTGTTCTTCAAAGTCTTCATAACAAGGGCCGTCAGCACGTCTAGGTGATGACCAAGTGACGTTATGCCACAGAATACACAAAGACTCAACTTTTTCACACCAAAACACTTAAGTGATGAAAGAGATTTACAACTGAAGTTTTGATCACCGAATGAAGCGAATTTCTAAGACCTAATAAAAACGATTGCATTCGTGAAGGAATGGTGCTATCAGCCCCAGTTGAAGAGAGATGCGGGCAACATGTCAAGGAGTGCCCGATTTGTCAGACGGTGAAGGGGCGGTCGCAAAATGCTGGATTATACTTGCAAATTACCCATTCCAAAGTTGCCTTGGAAAGATTTATCAATGGACTTTGTTGGGACTATCATGAACTCAACGGCAATAGGATTCTCTGTTTGTACTAGTTGACAGATATTCCAAGATGACACAATTCTTAGCTTGCAAAATTACTTCTCATGCTACCCATGTGGCAAATCTATTGTTCAGAAAAATTGTTTGTTTGCATGGGGTCCTTAAATCCATCATATCAGAACGAGATATTACGTTCTTATCTCAATTATGGAGGACCTTGTGGAAGAGGTTTGATATGTCTCTGAACTTTAGTAGCACTAATCAATAATCACCCATAGTTAGATGGACAGTCAAGAGATGGTCAATCAAGCTTTGGAAAATCTTATTTGTTGTATTTCTGTAGACCGCCAAAACATGCATTGGATTTAGCTTTATTGCCCAAGCTTCCTGGCATGAGTATTACTAGAGAGAACATGAGAAAGCAAGCTGACACAGGATGAAGTACAGGGAAAAGCTAGAATAGTAAAATATCAAATACAAGAAAACTACGCGAACAAGAAGGGTAGAGATAAGGTATTCAAGGACGGTGATTTGGTGATGGTCTATCTAAGGAGGGATAGATTTCATGTGGGAACATACAACAAGCTGAAGAACAAGAAGTATGGTCCTTATCAAATTGTTTGGAAGATCAATGAAAATGCATATGTTATTGAGTTGTCAAATGATATAGGTATCTCTTCAGCTTTTAACATTGCTGATCTATTTAAGTACCATCCTCCTGATGATGCATCATCTTCCAGTCATGCTCGAAGGCAAGTTCCTTTCAAGTAGGGGAGATTGATGCAGGACAATTTGGACAGATTACAACTTAATTTCAAGTAATGTTAGGATTTTATTTATTTTTTCTTTCTTTTGGTTTTCCTAGTAACTATAGAACTTTGGCTTATTGTGTTTTCCTAGAAATTGAAAGACTTGTATGTTGTTAGGTTTCTTAGAGCTTCTAGTTACATTAGGATTAGGATTTGTTGCCTTTATAAAAAGTTTGTATTGAACCTTATTTCATTTATAAAGATCATTGAGTTTTATTGAGTTCTTTTAGATAAAAGAAAAATTTTCATATTTCTTCTTCTTCCTTTTGTGTTTAAGGATTCAAAAGAAAGACATGTTCTCCTATTTTCTATTGCTTCCACTACATCACATTTAGTATGCAACAATAAGCCAAAATGCTACATAGCCAACTTGGTGGCACCTAGGTTGGGTGATCAACAGAACCATTAAAATAAATTTGACAAACAATAGCTAATATTAAAATTAAACATCTGGTCCAACCCAACCATAAAACCAAAAAGCTTCTAATTACCTGGCAGTGTCAATAGAAACACAAGTAATTATTTCAGGAAATGAAGTAGGATGACATATATCATGCATGGACCCAAACTTATGCTCAATGCCTCAAGAAAAGTTGCATCTAAAGTGTACCAACAAGTTTTTTCCTTTTCCCCTCCTGCAGCTACCAACTACATCATGCTCTATCACTGCAGCTATTCATGATGCTAAGTGTGATTGGTAACTTTATGCGATTAAGTAAGAGGCTGCTGAATTAGTAAGCATTTAATGTTTATCTTACAATCATATCACAGATTGCAAACTTGAGTTGTGAATTAGCATTTTTCTGATAAGTTAGTTCAAGTACAATATCATAATTTATTATGAACTAATAATTAAACGTTCACAGGGGGAATTTTGGGGAAGAGACTTCCTAGGCATCTTTTAGAAATCTCACTCTCCTGTAATAGCACAGATAAGTAGAGGGCAGAAATTGCAAATTCCCTTTCACCAGTATTTTATAAGGTTGCTTAATTAGCAGAAGAATATTAAAATTTCAATGAGAAGTCTTCATCAATGCAAACCAAATTATTAAGATAACAAAAATTATGTAGGGTAACAACTCAGATATAACATTCAGAATACCTGTGTAGAAAATGTAATCCAAGGTTCCACAGAAATCTCCTGTGAAGTTTGTGGATACAGGCTCTTGGGATGTATGATTCATCTTCGTCAGTTGTTCCTCAACCCTATCTGGATGAAAGAAAGATGCATATGCACTTACCTGGAATACAACTTTCATGCATTAGCAATTAGTGATAGCAGTCAGTAGTAGTAACAACAACAACAACTAAGAACAAGAATAGTAATAAGAATAAAAAGAATAATAACAGCAATGATAATAACACTCATCATAACGATAATCACAATAATAACATCATAATAACAGTACAAACAATAGAATAACAATGATAACAACAACAATGATGATGCTGATGATGATGGTGGCGGTGGTGATGATAATAATAATAATAACAATAACAATAGCAACAATCCAGCATCAGAATTCCAATTATGGGTGAAAGTAACCAATAGCAACCGCGTTGCAGCATGTAATAAATGAGCTCTTTCACCACCGTATAAATTGTAAAAAAAAAAAGAATGAAAATATCATCCAAATATTGAATAGGCATATGTACTCCAAAAAGATCAAAGACAAAATAAATGCCTCACCAGAGGCAATGAATGCTGAAGCTTGAGATGCTGATATATACCCAATGGATCCGTTGCCTCATCACCAATAGGATTAATTTTGCCCGTGACTATGAAGATATGAGGATCACTGCAATGTTGAATAAAAGAATCAATCTCATCTATTGTCCATGCTACTGTTAGAGTCTTTGTGAACTTGACAGAGATTATTAGCTTAAGCTTTTGGGATTGATAGATCAACATAGCATTTGAGCAAGGTTGTCTATGAGGTGCTTGATTCAAGTCTTGGTAAACTCCATGTTAATTTCTTTGGTTTTGCAAGTGCAAGGCCTGCATTTGGTTCAATATTATAAGGCTAGCTTGCATAAGGGTGATGTTAGTATTAGTGTTTTTCAAAGCTAGACATACACTTTTAGTCCACTTCCTAGTCAAATATGCAGAAAAAGGGATAAAAAAAGGGTTACCTGCAATTTTAATACCTGTGGTTTGCACCAAAATCAAATTGATACCTCAGTTTCAAAAACTTTAACAAGTGGTACCTGACGTTAACCGTAATTCAAGGCTTAGTATTTCCGTCATTGGAGTTAATAGAATGCCACGTGAGACACCATTATATGCCGACATCTATCCCCTTATGCCACATGGGTACGCCATTTAGGCGTATCGCAGGAGATACCAATGCTTTGCATGCCACGTGTAAAAAATAATAAAAATTTATAAAATTAAAAAAAATTAAAAAAAAAACATTAAAAACTTTAAAACTTTACAAAAAAAAAAAATGGAGGTGGCCTGCCACCCCCATTTTGGCCATGGGGGTGGCTCTATAGCCGGCCAGGGAGTGGCCGAACCACCCATGGTCTATAGGGTGGTTCGGCCACTGCCAGCTTGCAAGAGCAAATGGGGGTGGCCGGCCACCCCAACTTGCATAAAGGGGTGGCCGAAACCACCCAAAAATCCAATGGGGGTGGGCGCCACCCCCTTTTGCAAATTGGGGGTGGCCGATCTACACCCCATGAACTAGCCAGCCATAGGGGAGGTGGCTCAAGGTCAAAATGGGGTGGCGGGCTTTGTAGGTGGTTTCAGCCACCCCCTTTTGCCAGTTGGGGATGGCTGCACCACTCCCTAGCCGGCCATAGGGGGTGGCTCATGGCCAAAATGGGGGTGGCGGCCACCCCCAAAGTTTTTTTTTTTTTTGAAGTTTTAAATTTTTTTTAAAGTTTTTTTTTTTTTTAATTTTTTTTAAATTTTGGGTCAACCTCAATTTTGGTACATGTGGTTGTCACCAAAATCAAATCGAAACCTCAGTTTCAAAAATGTTGTGATGTGGTACCTAACATTAACCCTAATTCACGAATTGGTACTTCTGTCAATTATGTTATTGGTCTTAACGAAATGCCATGTGAGACACCGATTATATGCCAACACCTGTCCCCTTAGGCCACATGGGTACACCACATAGGTGTATCACAAGAGATCCCTATGATTTATATGCCATGTGTAAAAATAATAATAATAATAATAATAATAAAATTATTAAAAAAAAAAAAACACTAGAAAACTTAAAAGAAAAAAAAAAAAAAAAAAAACTTTGGGGTGGCCGGCCACCCCATTTTGCAAGTTGGGGTGGCCGAAACCACCTTAGGCCTAATTGGGGATGGTCGGCCACCCCAAAGATTTTTTTTTTTTCTTCAAGTGTTTTTAAGTTTTATTATTTATTATTTATTTTATTTTTTTTACACATGGCATATAGACACTAGGTACCTCCTGTGATACACCTATATGGCGTACCCATGTGGCCAAAAGGGACAGGTGTCAGCATATAATCGTATCTACATGGCATTCCATTAAGACCAATGACGGAAGCACTAAGTCGTGAATTAGGGTCCACATCACAACGTTTTTTACACTGAAGTCTCAATTTGATTTCGATGACAACCATAGATACCAAAATTGGGGTTAACCCCATTTTTTATTATTTTTCTTACACATGGCATGCAAAGCGTCAATACCTCTTGTAATACACCTAGGTGGGCTACCCATGAGGCCTAAGAGGACAGATGTCGGCATATAATGGTGTCTCACGTGGCATTCAGTTAACTTCAATGACGGAAATATGACGAAAGTATCAAATCGTGACTTATGATTAACATCAGGTACTACTTGTTAAGGTTTATGAAATTAAGGTATCGATTTGATTTTAGTGCAAATCACATGTACCAAAATTGCAGTTAACCCAAAAAAAAAGGGGAAAAATACACTTTACCCCCCCCCCCCCGCGAAAGTATCCACCAGTAGCGTCCAATGTTAAAAAATTGGCGATTGAACCCCCTAATGTATCTCACATTGGCAAAACAAACCGTCCATCTATTTGTTTTTTGATAAATAATTCATATCATATAAAAGCACAGGAGGTGAAACCCTAGTACACAAGATGTATATAAGGAAAAGCCCACTAAAGGCAAAAAGAAGAACAAAAATCCACGAATTGCGGAAAGCTAGACAAAGAAGTAATATTAAAAGCCCCAGTCCAAACAAAGAGTGAATTGACCAAAAGTTTTAGAGTTTTATCTTCGACTTCTCATGATCTTCAAAACATCTGGCATTCCGCTTTATTTTTTGTTACTTTGGACGGAAATCAAGTTGTGCGTGGCACGTGACTTTTTTTTACCTAAACATACAAACCCTTAGGGGATAAAGTGACACAAAAAAAAACAAAAAAACTTAAATATAAAATAATAATTAAAACAAAAAACAAACAAAACAAAACAAAAATAGCTAAAGAAAAAAAAACTTGGGGTGTTCGAGCCACTCCCATGGGCCATCGGGGTGGTTCGGCCCCCCCATAGGGCCATCTGGGTGGTTCAGCCACCCCCAGGCCGGCTGAATGAGCCACCTCCAAACTCATTGGGGGTGGGCCGAACCACTCCCATGGGCCACGGGGGTGGTTCACCACCCTCTTTGGCCAACACACTTTGTTTTTTTTTTTTGCTTTTTTTTTTAGTTTTTGTAATTAAGTTTTATTTTGTATTTTTTAATTTTTCTTTGGTTCTTTGTTTTTTTTTGTGACACTTTATCCCCCTGGCATGTGACTTGATTTCCATCCAAAGTAATAGAAAAACAAACATAGAGTTTGTTTTGCCAACATGAGATACATTAGAGGGGTCGATTGCCCATTTTTTAACATTTGACACTAAAACGCAAATGGGTGGATACTTCACGGGGGTAAGTGTATTTTCCCAAAAATAAAAAGGAAAATGACATACAGAAGGGTTTCACTTGTTAGGCTAAAAAGGTCCAAAAGAAATTATACTACATATGGTTTTTTTCCACATATGTCCATTATTGAGTATATATCCGCTGTTTATTAGATTCATTGACTAAAGGAAAATCAATGGCCAAGAAATCATGATTGGCAAACGAAAGCAGATAACAATCTCTTGATCACTTAAAAACACCAACAAGGTCTAAAATTAGTATGGAGTGAACAAAATTCTTTCCTTCTTCGACTTTTATCATGTTTCTTACAAAAAGAAATTTCAAGTCTTTTCAATCTGACCATCTTCGCTGGTAAGTAAAGACTAACCTTTCAGGAAGAGAGTTAAGATCCCCACATAGTAACAAAGGAATTTGTGACTGGCCAATTGTCTCAAGTCCATTGACAAGGTTTGCAACCTTACATTAAAGAGAAGAAACAGTCAAATCCACAGTTTTTTAAATGGGAGTGTACAGAAGGAAAAGATCTACACATTGTATGGTACCTGAAATAATTTTACATCTGGAAATTTTGGATTTGCATGTATGTGGGTGTTTGCCTGATATAAAAGGCCTGAGCAGGTCAGCATTCCCAGAATTAAAAAAACAAAACTGCTGGAATTGAAATACATACAGTACCACGCATATTCTAGATTCCAAGGCATCACTGGTGCTGCCATTATGCAGTTTCTCTAATACAACAACTAGTGCAACATTGTCCTGCAAAACCAAAATAATAAATAAGATGACAGAACAAACAGATGAGGGAGAAACAAGACCTACAGGGATGTAAAGGACAGTGACTGCATAAGAAGTTAACACCTTCATCAGGCGGATGCTGCCTTGACTTCTGAGTCCAGGCTCCAAAGCTTCAACCACTGACAATGCTGTTTTATCAAACTCAAGCTACAACAAACAATTAAGAGTCATTAACCCTTTCAAATAGAGCTTATTATTCACACAGACTACAGATTTCTCACCTCATATTTCTTAATTTCTTTGAATGTGTCACTACGGTAGAATGTTGCACACCCATCAATTATATACTGGTTGGCTGTATAAACCTGCAAAATATCTAGTAAATTGATTTTCTTGACACAATTAAACATGGTAACAGGCCATCAAGTTTCTTCACCAAGTCTCATGAGTGAGAAACAATTTATTAGACTTCACAGAGGGATATATGGCCAAACGTGCAGAAAAAATACAACATGATCACAACATGATCACTATAGATTCTTGGTCTCTTCGGAGTGGGAAGACCAATTTCCTGGTGTGTCACAAAGGAGGCTTCTAGACTTTGCTCGATTCCTTTCCTAATCCTCCTCAATTGTGGTGACTTTCATAGGGATAGTGGGTCCTTCAAATTTGAAAGTATATGGCTAAAGTTTGAAGGTTTTGTGGACAGGGTGAAATAGTGGTGGGAGTCCTATCTTTTCCAAGGCACTACTAACTTCATTTTAGCTAGCAAGCTCAAGACTTTGAAACTTGACCTAAAGAAATGGAATGAGGAGGTGTTTGGCAATGTAGAAAGGAAGAAAAAGATCCTTTTGGACGAGCTACGTGTTCTCTGTATCACTGACAAGGAGAGAAGGGCATTAGGTCTTGAGGAGAGTATGAAAAAGGCAGAAATTGTTAGCGAATTAGAAATATCCACTCTCTTGGAGGAAGTGAGTTGGAGGCACAAATCTAGGATCTTGTCGCTAAGGGAAGGTGACAAGTGCACGAAGTTTTTTCACACAATGGCTAATACTCCATTGACTCATTGTTGATTGATGGCACTATTTCCACCAACTGATCAAAGATCAATGAGCACATTGTCCAATTTTATAAAAAGTTGTTTACCGAGCAGATTAGTTGGAGGCATGTGGTTTCCTTTGATTCTATTGATGAGGTGGCGACTAGTTGGTTGGAGAGAGATTTTGAGGAAAGGAAGGTGTGAGAGGTTGTGAAAGCTATGAATGGTGATAAGGTGTTGGACCCCCTAATGGTTACACTATGGCGTTCCTCCAAGCTGGTTGGGTTGTTTTGAAAGGGGACATCTTGAAGGTCTTTCGTGATTTCCAAGCTAGTGGTAAGTTTGAGAGAAGCCTTAATTTTACATTCCTTGCCCTCATTCCGAAGATTCCATGGGCTGTCAACCCCATGAATTTTTGCTCGATCAATCTAGTGGGTAGCATTTACAAGATTATTGCTAAGACTTTAGTGAACAAGCTTAAGATGGTGTTGGAGAGGATTATTTCTAAGTCACAAAATGCATTCATTCGAGGTAGGCAGATTCTAGATCCTATTCTTACTAACAATAAATGCCTTGATAGCAGATCGAGATCTGGAGAACCAGGGGTTATTTGTAAAATGGACTTAGAAAAAGCTTATGATCATGTTAATTAGGATTTACTACTATATATGCTGAGAAGGCGCAGGTTTGGGGAGATATGGTGCTCATGGATAGCTCATTGTATTTTCTTAGTGCGTTTCTTGATTTTGGTGAACAATTCTCCCACAAGCTTCTTTAGTAGCTCTCGTGGCTTGAGGCAAGGGGATCTTTTGTCTCACTCGTTGTTTGTCATAGTGATGGAGGCGTTGGGTAGGATGATTTCAGCTACAGTGAGTGGAAGTTTGTTGTTTGGCTTCTCTATGGGGACAGGGACTGATATCTCCCATCTTCTATTTGTTGACAATACCTTACTTTTCTGTGGGGCCAAACAAATCATCTAGGCAATTTACGGAGCTTATTCTTTTGTTTTGAAGCTGTGTCAAGTTTGGTTCCTGTGGAAAATGTTGATAATGTGGTTGGGTTGGCTGGAATTATGGGTTGTGGGGTTGTGTCTCTGCCCTTGAAGTTCTTGGTCTTCCATTAGGGGCATCCTACAAGGTCAAGCATAGATGAGACAGTGTTATTGAGAAGATAGAACGTCGGTTGGCTAGTTGGAAAAGGTTGTATTTGCCTAAGGGTGGTAGGATTACCTTTATCAAGAGCACCTTATCCAGCTTACCTACATACTTCATGTCCCTATTTTCTCTCTTTGCGAGTGTTGCAAATCATATTGAGAAGCTCCAACGTGATTTCTTATAGGGTGGGCTAGGTGAAGAGTTCAAATATTACCTGGTGAGATGGTCCAAGGTTTGTACACCGATCTCTGAGGGAGGGTTGAAGGTTAGGAATTTGCTGAGATTCAATCATGCTCTCTTAAGTAAATGGCTTTGGCACCATGGGCTTGAGAGAGATGCTTGGTAGAAAGTGGTGGTGGACTCTAAGTATGACAGTTCATGGGGAGAGTGGTGTTCTAGTGAGCCTTTAGAGGCATATGGGGCGGGTTTATAGACGAATATTAAGAGTTGGGAGAAGTTTTGTAGTCATACGAGATTTGAGGTGGGAGATGGCTTTAAGGTTAGATTCTAACATGATCTTTGGTGTGGGGATACGGCCCTTAAGGAAACCTTTCCAGTTTTATTTGGTATTGCTTCGCAAAGGATGCTCACGTGGAATTTTTTGGAGATGCCATTCAATGGAATGTGAGCTTTGCTAGAGCGGCTCATGATCGGGAGGTGGAAGCCTTTACCTCATTCTTTAGGGTGTTGTATTTAGGGAGAATGAGATTGGAAAAGGAGGATAAACTGTGGTTGGTCCCTTTCAAAAGAGGTTTGTTTGATGTTAAGTCCTTACACAATTTCATGGGTTGTCATGATGGTTTCCAATTCCCTTGGAAAAATGTTTGGAAGACTAAGATTCCGTTGAGGGTGGCCTTTTTTGGTTGGTTGGTAGCCCTAAAAAAGATTCTAAACATGGATAATCTCCGAAAGCAGTGCATCATTGTGGGTGATTAGTGTTGTATGTGTAAAAAGAATGGGGAGTCCATAAACCATCTTCTGCTTTATTGCGAGGTTACTTGTGCCGTTTGGAATATTTGTTTCAGTTGATTTGGGTTATCTTGAGTTATACGAGTAATCAATTTATATGCATGTTAGTGAACTGTTGGTAACACTCAAAAATGCTGATGTTGGAAGATGGTACTTTGGTACCTTTTGTGGTATCTATAGAGGGAAATGAAAGATAGAAGTTTTAAGGATCGTGAGAAGACTTTAGAAGAGATTAAGTCTATTTTTCAACCCTTGTATCTTTGGACATCTGCTTTTGTTTCTCCTTTGGTGATTAAATATCATGTTTTCTTGTTCTTTTTTCCCTACTAGCTAGATGGCTTCTCTTATATACTTCTTGTGTACCTAGAGAGGCCTTACGCTTTTAATGATATCTTGATTACTTATAAACAAAAATTAAGCGGAAGAAACAGATGTTACAACCTAATGTATATAAACCAATGGCATTAGTAACTATCAACCTATGGACCACCACACGAAACTCATGTGGTAACAAGACTAGACACTGATCAACAAAACTATGATGTGAGGCAAAGAAATTAATAAGGGCCAAGAAACACCTCTCTTGGTAATTATCCTCCAATCTTACTCTGACAACGTCAATTTTTTTTCCAAGTTTTTTACTTTACCTATAGTTCTTTAATTATATCAATTATATGAATGCAATTAAAGAAAAATATTCAAACTGTTAATGTTCTGTTATTGTTTCTCAATTTGTATCAGCACATAAGCAAGCCCACTTATCATGTAAATAGAAAAATATCTTTTTTATGTTCCTTGTCTCTGACATATAGCTATAAATGGATATTAAGAACACTAGGTTTTATGTTAAATGAACTACTTGCATGCTTAAAACATTTACGGCAAAATATACAAGTATCAAGACATACAGGTTTCTAAATTGGCCAGTTACTTGGTTTGCTACTTTAAGGTTGCTATAAACAGAGCCATATAACAACAACAAAATAAACACCCTCTTCAGATCACAAATCATCCCACTTCCTACAGATACACATTAAGCAAATACATAGTACATATGTGTGGCAAAAAGTTTACAGGAAATCCACGGAAGAGAAATGGATTTTGCAAATAAATGACTGTACCCATAGTCAGATTTCAACCATACCTCTTTGGTTTTTTTCTTGTACAAAACCGAGTACCCACAATTTGTCAGCTCAGGCTTTAAGAAATTTTCAAAATGGTCACTCTGTACCTGCTCAAAACAAGGAACAATATATAAGCAAAAACAGTGATATGCTACCAGGCACCACTAGGGCCAGCATTCATACTAAATATTCCAGAAAAAATATTCAGATTAAAAGGAAAAATCACCTCCTGAAGACAAAGGATATCTGCATGATATTCAATGATCTCATGGAGCAAATTCTGTCGACGGTATTCCCATACAAGAGCCCATGTTGGGCAGTAACCATACTTATATCTGAGAGCATACAGATCAGCAAGAATGTTATAGGATAGCACGCTGAAAACTACTTCATTAGAAGATTGGTCTTTAAGATTTGAGTTCCAAGGTTTCTGTAGATATCTAATTGGAATCATACACCGAAGACGAGGAGGAGGAGGAGGAAGGATCACAGGATCAGTCACTAGTATATTAATTGGAGACAAATTGAAAAACAGTGAACAGTCTATAGCTGTAGATTCCAGCCTCAAGCTCAAACCAAAATCATCCATTGTAGGTACGTAAGCTTTCAAGGAGCCCACCTTAATCCAAAATTTCCCTTCTCGTTCCACCACCATTGCACCCTCATCAAACAATGAGCCATTAGCAAAGGAAGGCCAAGAGCCAGAACTCCTGAGTTTTCTAGCAGATTTTTTATTGCCATTTAAATTCTTACTGATAACTTCAGCTGCATGATGATGACACACCAAATGTTTTTTCCATGCATCTAAGAAGCACTTCGTAGAGCAATGGTAGCTCTCCTTGACTGGTATATTCAATGTTACACAAGATATGCACTGAACAGCAGCCAACTTAGCATGGTGAACAGAGCAAGCAGCCGACTTAGCATGGGGAACAGAACAAGTAATCTGTTCTCGATACCTGCATATGTAAGGTTTACAAACTCAAGATAAGCTAAAAGCCACCATGTATCGTTCAAGTAATGAACAGCCAACCAGTGGCATTGTACCATCTAACAGTATGCAGCGTCGATACATGTGTGAACAAACACACTAAAATCCATATTACCTTCAAAGGAAACTTTATGGTGTGAGGAATTAAATTTGATAACAAAATGTTAGTATGAAAGTTAATTAGACTACAAGAAAAGATTCTCTCATTTTTTCAGCTTTGTAATTCTATAACAGGCGTTGGGCAAACCATAATTTACTTTACGTGTGTGCTGAAACTAAAAAGAAATCCACTTATTATTGCCACATTGAACTAAAATGGAGAATAAAAACTAACTATGATGTAGAAACTCAGTTTGCATACTTGATCTAGAGTAGTAAGAGGAGACAAGGAGGTTATGATATGGTTTTGTTTTGTTCCACACTTATTTCCTCCTCGTAGCATTGTTAGCAGGGACCATAGCAACTTCATCGTAAATGTCAAAACTTACTGTTCCGGCAACCATCAAGTAAATAATATTATTATTAATATTAATGATAATAAGCTCCCCTTTCTCTAATAATAAAGTAAGGCTATGAAGCTTACCTTATATTATGAAAAAGGGAAAAGGGCTTTTTCAGCTTGTTGCTCGCTTTCTCGCTTCCAAGAGGCGAAGGGAGCCTAACTTACGGTTTCCAAGTCTGGCACAAAGCGAAGGGATTGGATTTCACCTATTATCAAATCAATGGGCAACCATAGTTTACTTTTTTTGAGGTGTCGTTAAAAGCTAATTTTTAAGTAGCCTTGCTTTTCGGAGTTGCTCCCAGCTCACACTATGGTGGAGGAGGTGCCGTGAAGATCTAGGAGTGTGAGCAGTACCACAATCAATTATGGAGGGCCGGGGGCATATATGCCAAACAATTGACCCCTATTTGTCATTGTAGAATCTGTTCCTAGGAAAGATTATGGTTCTTGGATATCCAATCAATTAATCCCCCAAACCGGGAAAGCTTAAGCGGAAATGAAAGAGTAGGGTGAGGGATAAGGGGGGAAGCCACTAAATGGAAGGCTTCGCTCACTCGCTCTAATGCTCGCTTAGTAGACATCAAGCTGAGTGCATAAGCCGTTTTAGAGATAGGGGCGAGTACTACACGAGCTCATAAGTCAAGTACGGAACAAGCCTTGTCTACGAAGCAGAGCGACCTCGTCTTGCTTGTTTCTGGCGAAGCTTCTTGCACTAGATAATAGGCATTCTTGTATGGTAGGAATACTACTTATTAGGCCGACCATTACATAGGAGCCATAGTGAAGCCAAGCCGTATAAAGGCGAGCAGCCCTTATAGCAATAGCAAACGGCCTACTTATAGCCCTATTTTTTTCCTTTATTCGGGGACTTCAACGGGCCTAACAAGCTCATAAACGGCAATTCTTCACGTTTTCCGAAGACAACATCAAACTACTGCGCTAACACGTTGGCAGCTCAATCCGTTGCTTGTTCATTACTAACACACAAAACGGCCTTATGTTGGTTAAATTTGGTAAACAAAATGTTAGTATGAAATTAATTAGAATACATGAAAATATTCTCTTTTTCAGCTTTGTAATTCTATAATAGGCAATGGGCAAACCATAATTTACTTTACGTGTGTGCTGAAACTAAAAAGAAATCCACTTATTATTGCCACATTTAATGAAAATGGAAAATAAAAACTAATTATGATGTAGAGACTCAGTTTGCATACTTGATCTAGAGTAGTAAGAGGAGACAAGGAGGTTATGGTATGGTTTCCTTTAGTTCCACACTTATTTCCTCCTAATAGCATTGTTAGCAGGGGCCATAGCAACTTCATCGTGAATTTCAAAACTTACTGTTCCGGCAACCATCAAGATGGAACTCCACTAGCCAGGAATTAATAAATGCAGGAAATTCAGATTCGATCCACCTATAAAGATTCTAACCGTTACTGTAAACACCACAGCTCTTGGGCCAAAGATGTACAAGAGAACAATAAAAATTCTACACTGTAAATTTAGATACTAGCATTGACAAAAAAACTAAAGCTCACTGCAGAAATAAAAGAGAAATGAGAGAAAGATGATACAGAGAGCCCCCTTCCACAACCTACTGATTTGAGGACTATATCCTTTTATGGAGCCTATAGAAGGAACACACTCTACATCAGCCCTGTATATGGCTATTCTACTGTGCTACGATGCCTTTGGCATATGTCAACCTCCTCGTTCCTGAAATCGCATTCTTTTTCTTGTTCTTCAAAACAATTGTGAAAAAACTTGAAAACGTTATCAACAGACTCATGTTGATTGGCTTCGTCTCTGGCCTAGACTACTGTTTTTTCATAGTTTTAATTCGTCTCGGCCTAACTTAAAACGGGTTGAAAAATATTTTTCTAAAGAACGAAGAAACCATAAATTGGGACAGCTCATTTTTGTTTTTAATTCTTTATCACTGTTTTCTAGGATAACAAACAGGGCTTTGATTGAATTGTCTTGCGAAAATGGATTATCAAAAAGTAGAGAGAATAAAACCTTAATGCCCCATTTGGTTTCAAGATTCCAATCAATTCAAGAATCAAAAACCCTCCACTCAAGTCGCCTAACACACACCAACTTGTCTTTACAAGGGTCATAATGTTTACTTCCTTTCTCAGTGCTTTCTTAGCAACCAAACAAACATGTGAATACAAGCACACGCTAGCACGAGGAAAGATTAAAAGAACAAAAAGAAAGATACATTGATAAAAGAAACTACGAGACCAACCAGTTGAAAATGAGCGAATGTGGCGGGGCTTTGTGTTTGACAGGCCCTTGGCTAGTGACCCGCACGAGCGGGTTGATTTCGCAGCCGACGACCGGAGTGTTGGACTTCAGAGCCACCAACACTTCGCATTTCATGGTTTCAGATTCTGGGAGGCTCATTTTAGCACCTACACTTCAATGGGGCTTACAAGCACATTAACAAATCTGAAAAGAAAGAATGTGGAGATTTGAGGGTTTTCTTGGGGTGTAAGTTTGGTTTGGGTCTGAAGGCAGACAAGTGCAGGGTTTTGTTCAATGTGAGTGACGTTTAATGGAATGGAAGAGGGAAAGGCTTCTGCCATAATAGGTGCGTACTGCGTAAACACCTTCGGGCTTTGGTTTGTAGCTTGGACTGGCTTACCGCCAGTTTTGCACTAGAATAGTGCCTACGTGGATGCCAAATTATAAAATATAGAAAATTCTGAATTTTTTTTTAAAAAAAATTGATATTAAATGGTCCAATTTAGTCAAATTTACCAGCATTGATTCGCTTTGCTTTCGTGGCCAAGTTTTAAGGGTCCAAACTTTTTGACGAATTTGATATTTGATACGAGTTTAATATGAATTTAGTATATTAAGGTAGGAGGATTTAAATTATTTAATTTATTATATTGATTAGAGTTAATTTATATAGTTTTATTCATATATAATGTTATAATTCAAATTCAATACACACCATTTAGGATTATCAATTTTTAACATAATTCATAAACTCCAAATAAAATTAACATATTAGAATTAATTGATCTAATCCATTTAGCCGAGTTATAACTAATTTATATATTTATAATTTTATATTTATGTCTCGAAATAATTCCAACTCAACAAGTATACATAAATTACCTCCTCTGTCCATTTGAGTCTCTAGCTTAACGGCATTTTAAGAGGATCTTTTAGTTGCCAACAGGCTAAGGCATTTGGAATGACTAATGTGGCTTTTAGGATAAGTTAAATAAAAAAATTACCAATTAGATTTGATGAATTTTTTTATAAATATATTATATTGGAGTCAGGAAGAGGAGGTACTGCGGTTGCAAATGAAATCCCAATACTTGGCTACGAAAAAAGATAAAAGGAATCACAATTTTAAATATTTGAGATGCAATATAAAGGTGAGAAGAATTTATTTTTGGCTACACCTTCAGAAAGTATTTTAATTTTGAAAAAAAAAAAAAGTATTTTGCAAGTGAAAGCTACTGCAAAGTCAATTCTCAAATTTTGACCTCAGGACACTAATCTAACACTCAAGTATCGGGCCTGGACACATTGTTAGATTCGTATCCAGGCCCAATATTTAACACTCAAAATATTTGAGTTCAGGACACTAATCTAACACAACAAGATGGTCCAATCAGAGCCGTCCTATCAATATTTAAAAACTGAACATTTTCCCTCGCCGTACTGAGATTGTAGAAGTCAAAAGCAAAACACAGAGTGAGAGAGAGAGAGAATGGAGGGATCGGATATGGAAGCCAAGGACGACGCTCTGAAATCGAAGACAGTAGTTCGCTGTGCCAAAGCAGCGTTCCTGCTATCTGCGCTCAAATCGTTCCCAAATCGCTACGTAAATTCCACAACCGACGATCAACACGAGGTCACTAAATCATTCCTCTCTCTCTCTCCTCTCTCTCTTCCGTCTCGTCTCTCTCTCTCTCTCTCTCTATATGCGAGAATTTTCTAAGTATCTTTTTCTTTTGGAATTTGCCACAGGAAGTGGAGCTGATGAGGAGAGAAATCGGAGAGATGAAGATGGAATTGGCGAGGGAGCGCTTGAAGAACAGGAGAATCAAGCTGTGCGGCTTGATGGAGGTCGTTCTTGAGGTCGCCGTGGTTCTGTGTGTTTCCACTTTCTTCTTGATGCTCTCGCGCGCTCAATCTCGCTGAGCTCTGATTTGAATCGTGATGGCCATCTGTATTTGATTCTACTACAATGAGCTACTCCATCTACTTAGCCAGGTGACCAGGTCCATTCAGGTCGCAGCAATTATAGATATTTGATTACTCCAAAAAAAAAAAAACTCATGAAATTTGATTGATTTCCTGAAAAAAGGGCAGAAACTGTGGCTCTGCTTCAATGTATGTTTGCGTCGATCAACTAGAGAAAAGTAAAAAATAATAGATGACAAATTAACAATACTAGAGTGAACGATGTCGTTTAGAGATGCCTAAGTCAATTTCTCACAGTCGTTCAGATCTCGGTATTTGATCCAAGTTTTGAAATGATTTTTATGATCAAAAGCAAATCACACAGACGAGTCAATTTCCCTCGCCGTTCCGAAGTTCTTATAGTCAATCTCTCAGCATTGTCTTTCAAACCTGCTTCAGCGAGTTTGTGTAGCTCATCGTTTCTTTTTTCATTTGTCTGTTCCTTTACCTCTGCCTCCCATCCATGACCAGATTAGGAGATTGTCCTTCTCTGGACTCTGGAACTTTAGTAGCATTTTGTGGTACTACAGATTGATGGATTTGATCAATTTTGCAAGCTTTTAGTCATCGATCAAGAAGGACTTGCGTAACTGCATTGAGTGGTTTTGAACCGCTTCTTTGTTGCGAATTGCATTGCAGCGATAGGTAATCTGAGTGGTTATGCTGTCTATGAGTTGTTGTGTCGAAAAAGATAAAAACGGATAAACAATAGTCAATAAACAATAGTCAATAGATGTGGTGTGGCAATTTGGGTTGCATTGGCAACGGAAATGTCTATTCAAAGTCTCGATCCTCGTTTGGTTTGCGAAATAAATATTCTATTAAAAAAATGAATAGTTATTCTTTTGAATAGAAAAAAGTGGAACGAAATAGTTAAGCATATTCTTTAATTTGGTTGTAACGATAAAATAGAATACTAAATAGATATTCTTTTATTTGGACTAGTAGAATATGCTAGTGAATAAAATCATATTGTAATCAAATATCTTAAAATATTTTTATAATACAAATATAATTTAAGGACGTTTTCTTCTTTATTTTTTAAACAAAAACCGTTATACTTAACTTTTAAAGATAAAAATAAAAATAAAATAAAAACTATCAAGTTTTTTAAAAAAAAGTTCGTAGTTTTTTTTAAAAAAAAAAAAATTGTCAAGTTTTTTTTTTAATTTTGTAAGACAAAAAAAAAAAGCATATCAACAACATCAAATGGTTTCATAATACTTAAAAAAAAAAAAAAAAAAATTGATGTTGGAGTATGAGGGGCTTTGATGAAAAGATGCTGCAATAATTCTATTCATGTAAGAAAGGAATAGGTATTCCTCTCATTTTTAAAAAGAATACTTATTCCTCTTCATAAGAGAATAAATATTCTTATGAAAATAACTATTCCTATGAATAGGCTCTTACTAAATAAAGGAACGACTATTCTATAGAAATAATCATTCTATTTTAGAACCTATTCTGCAAAACAAATAGAACCTAAAGTTTTTTAAAAATAAAAACCTTGCTGACGTACGGCCCGACAATGGGTCACAAGACTCAAGTCAAAGAGGGAAGGTTTTTTAAAAGTATAATTATATTTTTATAAATTTTAGGGGTATAATAGACATTTTTCATCCTGGGTGGGACACGTGAATGCACTTGCCGTTTGATAACGGAATTTTCTGATGGAGAATAACATTGCAACTCCAATAGTAAATTAGAGATAATACAAAGTTGCAATAGTAAACTAGAGATGATATAAAAATTAAAAGATTTAGAAAACATTATAAATTAAGTGGGAGATAGATAGTAAATTGAAAAGGTAAAAGTAGTTTACCATTATATTGATGTCTAATCACACCACACCGATATGGCGATATGGGATAGTGTACGCAATCGTGAGTAGATTTCACTCTGTATACAGAATCTGTAATGCCATTCTCTAACCGTACCCCC
>FXXK01000153.1:0-54111 GCA_900184695.1 Betula pendula
AGGCAGACCGTACGGTCGATGGTTTTGTGCATGGTTTATTAAAACATGCTCACCTATTGTTAATGGTCTTTGCCGCCCAACTGTTGACAAACCTAGGCGGTTAATCATCTTTTAATTTTTTCTTCTTTTTAGGAAGGAAAAAGACCAACATAATCAAGGTCACCAATGAAGAAATCATGTCTTAGCCTTTGGTCTTGTTGAGATTAGGGAGAAATATTGATAAAATACAAAAATGATGAATGTGTGTTTAACATCATGTTATGACTTTTTAAATTCTTAATTTAATGTTGAGTCAAGTATATCCACATATCATGTCAGGTACTTATCAATTTTAACAAATTTCCAATATTTTATGGAGTTTGGGGATGAAGGTGAGTTACGAGTCAGTTTGTCGGAGTATCGGCAATTATCCGATACCCGACCCGCGGGTTGCGAGTTTTTAAAAAAAATTCAAACACAACCCCGCAATTTCCATACAATCCCGCTGTTCCGGTTTGCGCGGGTGCCCGTAAGGAGGGTATAAATGCCGAATTCTTATTTGGCCTCATATGGAGTTTATTTTAATTGGCGTTTTTTGCAAAAAAAAAGTACTCTAAACTATTTTTGCTGGGATAAAGTTTAATTTTGGGCCCAAGCTTTTCTTACATTTTATTATCTATAATATGTTCATTTATACCAATATACCTACTAAAACAAACCGAACACATTATCACCTTTCCTAGTCATCATCCTGCAACACTAAATTCATTACAATGGAAAAAAAACCTAAACACATTTAAAAAATAGGACCTAAAATCACATTCATCAAAATCAAATACTCATTTAAATAATGAATACTAATAAAATATAATTTTGGGCCCAATTTTTCTACATTCTATATCTATAATATGTTCATCATACCAATATATTTGATAGTATTATCACAAATCGCGGATCGGCTTGGTACCGTGATTTTCAAAAAAAAAAAAAAAAAAAACCCGAACCCGCGATTTAAACCTAAAAATCCGAATTTTTCGGGTTCGGGCGGGTTTCGCGGGTAAGATCGGGTTTTGCTCATTCCTATTGGGTGCATAAGCCTCTCAATTTTTTTTTTTTATGACATGGGGCTTCCAAAATTAATCTTTTACCTCTCAATTTTAATTTTTAATTTTTAATTTTAAAATGCTAAGAATGATGAAAATGAGACTCATGCTAATGCTATTTTGTTAATGACAAAAATTTTGCTCCAAACTAAGTTAAAAGAAAGTCTTCAAATTCAATTTATTGAAACGACATATGAATTTAGAGCAGGTTAATCATATAAAAATCACGTACTTTAAAAATAGGTGTCAGTTTTTAATAATCATAAATAGTTTGGGGCCCTTGCTAATGGCAAGCCGAAGCCCATCCTAAAGCCCTCCTGATACTATGCAAAGTAGGACATAGGTGGGCCTCTACCTCCCACCCTAGCTTGAAACAAGTGAGCCCATTTAAAAGCATAAACTGTCTTATTTGAATTTTGTTTTCTTTGTTTACCTTCTTTGCGTGTATTAATGTGTTTTGAAGGGTATTTTTTATTTTTGGTTTGAAAAAATATTTTTATGTGACATTAATGTAAAAATTATTTTTTGTTTTTCTAGAGTGTTTTGTATTTGAATTGTTGTTTTTTTTTTAAAAAAAGGAAAGAATAAACAAAGCCGTAAAAATCCTGGTGACTCTCACTTCTCAAGTGACATATTACTTGGAAAGAACACTATTTGGTTTCAAAATTATAGAGAAGAGGTGGCACGTGTAATATGGAATGTAACATTATACCAAAGTAGTGGTATGCGAAATATTAAATTGAATAAATTTTTTTAAAAAAATTTAGTCTATCAAACTGATATATGTCTTAATATTTAATTTTTATATGCATTTTAAAAAATGCATGTTAAAACTCTATTAAAAATGCACATGAGAATTACATGATCTAAGAATTATCAATTTAATAAACTAGATTGAAATAATTTTCCTTATCCCAATTTAGAGAAAAAATTTGTCCTAAAAAATTGATTCAAAGAGTAGTTCAAATAAGTTTAGGGTCCAGAAAGAGATCATATGCACGAACAGATACATACTAACCCCAAAAAAAGAAATTTGATTCAAATTCAGTAAATTTGAGGGAAAAAAAAAAGTCCCAAAAAGGATTGAAGTTCCTTTGAATGTCTTATGGATGAACAGAACCAAGCTTGTTAGGAAAATTATTATTATTATTATTTAAATCCTGACCCCACTCCATCCCACTCTTAAATCAAGGCCCAAGGTCATCGAAAAAAAAAAAAGCCCAAGGACAATATAGTCAAAGAATACAGGCTGCCTTCACTCGTTGTTACGGAAGCATTACTTAGGTGAACCCAATGACCCACAGCCTGACTGTCGGTTACGGTCTTGATCTGGCCTTGGGTCTTGATTAACTCATGACTAAGTTGTGGGTTTTTTGTGACCCACAATAAGTTTTTTGTTTTTTTTTCTTCCTTTAATATATATATATATATATACACTAGTTTGGATGGTATATACAAGGCATGTGCTTGATTCACGTTAGGAAATGATGATATAATTTGTAATGCAATATTTGATACTGCAAGTTTTATTATACAAATATTTTGATAATGAAAATACTAGAAAGTCTAATCGGTGAGTGTAAAATAAAACTCAAAAATTGTGACAAAGTCATTGTTTCTTCAATTTATTTTCAAATCTTTTTCTAAACAAGTCATCAAGTCACAAAAAATACTTACATTAAAGATTTATAAAATAAATAAACATACATAATTTACAATTAATTTTTTTTTTCTTTTCAAATGCCATGAAGTCGTGGATTTCTAAGTTCGATTGAATTTTGAATTGTGCATTTGATTTGACTTTAAATTTAAATGTTGGATCTGGTTTTGGTAAGTACATTATCTCTATTCGTTTCATGTTGTTGAAATGTAACTTATAAGTTATAATTGAGGGAATAAGTTTGTTGTAGTGTTTAAATTTAAATAGTTGAAAGTTGTTAAAATAGTTGAATTTAATCTATATAATAGTTATTTATTTATGAAACTAATTAGGTTAGAGATACTTGAAGGGTTTAGGATTTTTTAAAAAAAATATAGATTTTTTTTTTTTAAAAGATTTATGATGTTTTGTGTAAAAAAGAGAGCTATTTTTTTTCCCTTCAGTTTTGGTCAAGTTTTTTCACAGAAAAATAGTATGAATTCTCATTTGTTAAAATGTGAGATTATATGAGTAATAGTAGAAACCCAACTACTAATATAGTAATATGGTCCAAGTCCGATGTTGCAAAATGAATGTGGTAATTCTATATAAATAAAAAATAAAAAATAAAAAGAGCAAGGCCACAATGACTATTGTTTCTCTATTTTGTCTCTCCTACAAAACCAAAGAAAAGGCAGAAACACCTTAAAGTCTCTTCACAATTTATAACATACGAAGGGCGAAAATGGTAATTAAAATATTTAAAAATACAAAAATAATCAAACAATTTTCTAAACTCTAACTACTCATGAAGGTTAAAATGGTAATGTTACTTTCAAACAAAAAGTTACTATTCCCTTATGAATCACATATTTTGTATTAACTTTATATATATATATATATATTATATATATAGTATATATATAACTCTAAAGAAAATTTTAAAACCAAAAGAGGCCCATGAGGATCAGGATCTCTCATATTTTTAAATCTGAATCTTCAATTTTATCTTACGATTAAATACCTTCTAGCTTATTTGCTTTTTATCGAAACTAAATGAATTGCGTTTTTCTCAAGAAATAAGGACTCTTCTTCTTCTCACTCATGCCCATTCTTCTTCTCACATTATTTTCTGGAATTTTTTTTTTTTAAAAAAAAATACCAGACCGCACAACCTTCTTATAAGGAGATAGCTTTATTCTTCTTCTCTTCACGTCATAACAAGAAGCTTGTTTCATATGGGTGTCGTTGTTTGATATCCCCTCATTCAGTGTTGAAAAATTTTTAATGAAAAATAAATGTTAGCTTTAGGTAATTATATTTCACCAAGGGTCGGCTCAATATATTGTGAGGCCTAAGGCTATATTAATTTTAGAGGAGGCCTTTATATATATATATATATTAAATTTTTATTTAGAATATATTTTTTTGGCTTTTGAGATTGAATGATATTTTATTGCTAGTAATAAAAATAAATTCTTCTAGTTTTAAAGCTTTTCATATTCAATGCATATTTCTAGCAAAATTTATAATTAAAAATATTTATAAAACAATAAATAGTGGGTAAAACTTTAAAACGTGGAGCCAATTGTTAAAAGTAGAAAATAACATTAGGAATGTCAAAACGGTAATTTTAGTCTCAAACAAAATTTACTATTCTTGTGGCATTGATATATTTTTATAGCTAAGTTTTTTATATTCAATGCATATTTCTAGCAAACATTTGTAATTAAAAATATTTATAAAACAATAAATAGTAGGGAAAACTTTACAACGTGGAGCCAATTGTTAAAAGCAGAAAATGACATTAGGAAGGTCAAAACAGTAATTTTAGTCTCAAACAAAATTCACTATTCCCGTGGCATTAACATTTTTTCATAGCTAAGTTTTTCATATTCAATGCATATTTCTAGCAAACATTAAAAATATTTATAAAACAATAAATAGTTGGGAAAACTTTAAAACGTGGAGCCAATTGTTAAAAGCAAAAAATGACATTAGTAAGGTCAAAACAGTAATTTTAGTCGCAAACAAAATTCACACACACATATATATAAAGGCATATTTGTATTTTTATTACTTTTATATGGGAACAAGAGACATTTTCACTTGTTAGTAGTTTAAGTTAACGAAAAATGCTAATGGTAAGGGCAAAAAGGTAGATACATCAAACACCTATATTGCAACTTTTTAAATTTTAGGTGGGTATGGCAAAATGTGTGGTAGTTTGGGGGTAAATAAAGTTTTGCCTTTTTTTTTTGGGAAACTACTTTACCCCCCCCTCTTCTATCTAGCATTATTTTTGTAATGTCTTGCAATGTCTACCTAATCAACCATTGGGGCAGCAATGTTCCTCCCACGTCCCAAAGTAAGTTATTTTTTGTCATTTTGAGTTACAAAAGGAGAACATTAGAACCATAATGGTAGATTGATGAAACATTGCAAAAATATAGTAGTAGAGGAGTAAAAATGTAGCTAACCCTTTTTAGCTTTTTTTTTTTTTTTTTTTTTTTTTTTTTAAAAAAAACCTAAAAAGCAACAAAAAATTATTGATCATAAAAGAGATTTAAGAGTTAGTACGTGAAGACCAAATATTACCAGCAGAGGATTCTCAGGGTTCACCTAAGCAATCTATCGACCGTCGGAACATAACTCAACCAAGTTTCAATGGACCGAGTTGCTAATGCTAGTTGGCAGGCAAATCGTCCAAGGGAATTGTGGGCTATTGAGGAGCCTAATACTGACGGGTCGGGCTCTAAGGCCCGGCTACTAAAAAGCCTAGGTAGCCCCAAAAGTATGTCCGAACAAGGAGCTTCCAAAAGATGCCCATACCATAGTAGACCAAAAACTAGGGAAGGGTCCGAAAGCCAAAACCATACTAGGACCAAGCATGATGGCCAAGACCATGCCTAGGCCCAAGCCCCGATCGGGGAAGGGCTTGACGCCCAAGTCCACATCAAGTCTGAGACTAAAGGATGCATCGACGTGTCAATAAGACACAACTCAGTCGATCCTCTCTCCCATCAGGCTAGATAACAACCTCACAGGCTAGAAATTAACCACCCTTACATTCCCTCAACAAGAAGTTCAATTGGAGGACCCTTAAACCCTAGGCGAGAAGGGTGGGAACACCAACGTATATATAGAAGGTGAGACCTCTCCATCAGATATGTGATAAAACCCTTAGCCAAATTTTGCCTAAATCCTCTTTCACCATACATTTATTGTCTTAGGCGTTGGAGTGCCCTTGGTTTTTTAGGACCGATGACTTTCTGACAGTGTCTCCCTTGTTTTACAAAAGGAGCTTCGTCACCGATCCGATTGTCTGCAAATCTGCTTCAACAGTTTACAACACCTAAATTATTGCCGCACTAATATGCTTTTGGCCTTGTGGGTTGTTGCCATTTACAATTATCCAGCTTCTACCCAAAAAAAAAAGGGCCCAGCTCAATATATTATATATATATAATTGCAACTTTCTTGATGGTAAAAGGCCGCATTATAAAATTCATCTAACCTTGAATATGATGTTTGACAAGGTACTAAAAAAGTAAATGTTTAAGAATGACGAGATGACATGTCTCACCAAGATGTTGATATAGTAATTTTATTCCATATTATTATCAACTTGTAACAATCTTATCATTTATCATGTGAAAAATTGTAAAAATAAACAAATGCTCAAGTTTTTCAATAGCCGTTATTAAGATAATTACGATAATGTTACTGATTAGTTTTTCCTTTGATTTTAAATTTTAAAAAATAAGACCTTTTAGTGTGGAGGGTCCGACAAACCTTAAAGCCTCGTTTGGTTTGCGAAATAGGTCTTAGAATGGAATGACTATTCTTATAGAATAGTCATTCCTTTATTTGGTAAGAGCCTGAATAGTTATTCTCATAGAAATACTTATTCCCTTACGAAGAGGAATAAGTATTCATTTTAAAAAGGAGAGAAATACCTATTCTTTTTCTACAGGAATAGAATTATTGCAGCGTCTTTTTCTAAAAGCTTCTCACACTCCAACATCAATTTTTTTTTTTTTAGTATCATGAGACCATTTGGTGATGTGCTTTTCGTTTTTTTTTTAATTTTTTATAAAAAAAATAAATTGATGGTGAATATGATGATTTTGTTGATGTGTTTTTTTTTTAATCATTTGTGTATATCATTTTGTAGTGTTACGACCAAGGCAAAATGATATGCAAAAAAAAAAAAAAAAAAACTACGAACTTTTTTAAAAAAATTGGCAGTTTTTTTTTTTTTTTTTTTTTTTCAAAAAAAAAAGTTATAGCATAACGGTTTTTGTTTAAAAAATAAATAAGAAAATGTCCTTAAATTATATTTGTATTATAAGTGTGTTTTAGAAAACTTGATTACAATATAATTCCATTCATCAGCGTATTTCACTATACCAAACAAAAAAAAACTATTCAGTGTTCTATTCTATCGTTACAACCAAACTAAAGAATAAGAATAACTATTCTATTACACTTTCTTCTATTCCAAAAAATAGTTATTAATTTTTCTAATAAAATAATCATTCCGCAAATCAAAAGTATGATGTGAACTACCATGTAAATTTATAAATAAATAAAAATAAAAATTATGGTACTTCAAACATTATCTACAGACTTAATTAACAATTAATGTCTCTTTCTATATACTGACTTTCTAAATAAAGGACAGCTCATATTAGACAAAATAAGCTACATTTTGTAGTTTCAAACTAGATATGGCGTGTTACAACGTATGCATGACATTATCAATGGCATGCTTGTTTGTAACTTTTTTTTTTAAAAAGTAAATTCTAGGCTTTCATTCAAGAAAATCAAATCATACAACTCTTTGAATTGCAATATCAGGAAAGAACACAGGATAATTTTTCATTCAAATTTCATCTTTCATCCACAGATTGTTGGAGAGCCGCTTTCACCAATAGATGGGCTATTATATTTGTTTTCCGCTTTGTATGCATTACGTGCCATGACTGAAGACTGTGCAAAATAATCTTCAAGTCATTAATCAAATTAAGACAGGCTTGTTTATAACTAAGTCATTCTTATCCCATATGCATATAGTTTTAAGAACGGTTTCATAAATTTAAGGAAAACCAACTAATAAGTATTTTCAACTAATTAACGAGAACCGTCAACAAACAATATATATATATACATATATATACACACACACACATATATATATATATATATATTAATTCTTGCAAAAGTTGTACGTATATATAATGAATAACCTTTGATAATACAGCCCCCTCCCTGTGTTCCCCTTGATTGAATAGGAAAAAAAAAAAAAACCTTTGATGATACAGTGAACCACACCACCGAGCCCAAGTCCAGGGAGCCTGCAAAAGCGATTAGAAGTAATTAGGAAGGTTTATCGGGTATATCGATGAGGATGCCCCCAATGCTTAAATTAGTAAAGAATATTGAGACGTGAGTAATATTAGAGCAAGTGTAGAAGAATGGCGGAAATAGTTATACCTAAAGAAAATGATTTCTCCTTAATTATGCATGGCTCAGGCCCTGAGTCACTTGGTTATTGGTTAGGACCCTGTCTTGATGTGACTCTCGGTTAATTGGTGTTCGTGGCAGGGTAGTGGCTCCATGTCCCTGCATGCCTTGCGCACTCGTTATTAGATGTCAAGTAGTACTACGTACTCCTTGACACCACCGTAGCCATTAATTACCTTATTCTCCTGCGAGGAAAATATAGGGACAGTACGATGCGGTGGCAAGAGGCCGGATGATCTAGTACTGCCTATCTTTTGTTCTTCTCAGCTTAGGGATGGTCGAGCCTTCGGGTTAGCTAGGTAGGTATGAATATCAATACATCAACATTATAGTTATCTGCTACTAAATATATATTCCCTTTCATCTTTATTTATTTATTTATTTTTTTTTTCTAATCATATTCCCTTTCATCTTTGATAAATGCTTGTGTTTGCTAACTTATTTTTGCAGTTTCAGTCACCAAGTGTTATGTCATACCAAATATCAAACCCCACTCAATAATTTTGTCAGTCGGCTAAAAATGTCTAATTGTTCCTTACACTCCATTATGGATTTAATAATTAACAAAATAAAAAAGTCATTTTTTTAAGCCATCTCTTTGTTGTTTTATGATCAATTAAGTCATAAACATTGAGTAGGCTTCGTGTTTTCGTTCAAGTTTTCTTCTTCCACAAGTTGAGAAAGAAGACATTGTAGATAGAATCTATCTGTATAAGACAATTTTAGAAGTATATTTTATGAAGTAAGAATTATATAGTCTTCAGCAGTCAATCATTTTGATAATTAAATTATAATTCATGTCTGGTACACCTGATTAATTGTTTAATCTTTTGGAATTATGCATGTAACATAGACCGACCATATCCATCTAAGTTTTAAATATATATGTGCTAGCTTCAATTCAAATTAATGGCTTTTGACCATCGATGAAAAGGATCGGAATTCAATAAAGTGAGATTCATAACAAAATTCAATAAAATGCTTCTACGTACCCAAAAAATTGAAAAGGTTGAAAGTTCTTATTTGGAGGCAGTGTTAAAAAAAAAAAAAAAAATGGTGACTCTATACTAGTGTCATGTACGTATACCGTTAGATGCCTTGAAGTATAATTTGTATTATGAAATTCTCTCTCAATTTCACTTGAAATAGATCTAGAGGATCACATTCCTCCCCACCTCTTTCTCAATCTCTACCCATGAACTGAATTAACCCCAATAAGTGAAGAGTTATCACATAGCTGCATAGAGGCTTAATTATGATAAGAGAATTTTGTTAATTCAAACTTATCATCTATAATTCTTTAAATTCTAACCATTGCTTTCAAATTAAATGGTTAGAAATCTGCCACGTCAAAATTTATTACTTTTAAACTGTAGTAAAACATGGTAAACACTGAAATATTGATCATAAAAGTAGTAAATATTAATGTGACAAAATCTCAACCATTTAATTTGAAAGTAACATGCAGTTAAGATTTAAATAATTCTACGTGCATGATAAAACACCCTAAAAATTCTAAAGTATTCTGATCCGAATTATATATGTCCGTTTTATCTGTCTCTATGTTAGCTCAAGTTGGAGACGGTCTGCGGGTTTATGCGCAGTATTTATGGTGTAGGAGATAATATTTAAGTATAAGGGTCTGTTTGGGATTGCGATTTCAAAAAGTGCGATTTTAAAAATAGCGATTTTAAAAAGTGCAATTTAAAAACGTAATTTTTGAAAACGCAGTTAAACGTTTGGCAAAATCATAGTTTGGCATTTAAAATCGCAGTTTACCATTTAAAATTTTGCGTTTTCAAAAAAGCACCCCCTTAGCTGCGATTTGAAAACGCAGATTTTTTGCGTTTTCAAATCGCAATTTTTTAAAAACGTAGTTCCCAAACAATTCAATTTTTGCGATTTGGTTTAAAATCGCACTTATTGTCTACGAAATCGCTTACCCAAACGCACCCTAAATCAATGTTGGCCTGGGGTGGGGCGTTTGCATGATCCAATTGATTTTATAATAAATTGAATTGTTATATATATACACATATATATAGAAGGATATTTGGTTAAAAAAAAAACCTATGGAAAACTATTCTTTTTTTTTTTTTTGATTTAGAAATTCTATTTATTTTCACCTATATATATATATATTCATTCTTTTCGCATGCACGCACTATTTCAAAAATGAAATAAACCCGAAAGGATAGTCGATCGTGATAAAACAAAAATAAAGATAATTAATTCTCAGCTATCTTGAGAGAGATAATGTGTTTAAATACGTTATTTGACTTGTTAACTAGACGTGATATGGAAGGAAAATCCTAAAGATTCTGAACACGACACATCCGGAAGTTTTGAAACGACCAAATCAAGGTTAAGCCTACCATATAGCATGTTGTTTAATTATTTGTTTATTCTATTATATATTTTGCGGATAGAATGATTAATTAGAATATTTGCAGTGAAACACCAATGGCACTTGAGCAAATTAGAGATTCAGGAAATGACAATCACCTAAATGAATTGTCATTACCGTAGCATTAGCTTAGGCTACTCATGCTGTATCAATCTTCAAAGATGCTTGTCTTTTCTAATATATATAATTTAATTTTCAATGATTCTTCTTTCCCATTTATAAAAGAAAAAATGTTTGAGGCGCTGCTATAGTTTTTAGTACAATTATCTTACACATTCACGCTAAGTAACAAAATTTAACAAATAAATTTAATTATTTAATGATGATAATATGTACTATAATGAAAACTGTAGTATTCCTAACCACAATAATGTTTATAAAAATGCCTATTGTGAGTTTAAAATTAACAAATTAAGTAGCTTTCTCTGTGTTGTCTTCATGAGATAAAGAATTTGACAAATTAAGTAGCTTTCTGTGTTATGCTTTGATGAAATAAAGAATTCGTTTACTAGCTTCCATGCACATGCGGTCCTCTTGTTGTTTTCATTATTGTCCTTTTTTTGGGGCCGGGGGGCCGTGGGGGTTGAACAGGGACGATCGAATTGATGGTTTTTATGTTATTAATTAGCTAGGATTGCAATAATGAAGCTTTCCACCATCTAATTCAGAATTATAGCTAGCCACAATTTATGATCATATCCTAATTAATTAATTAATTATATGTTTTAATTAATTCTCATATATATCAATGACCGTTAGTCATTTCACCCATGTGGATCAATCAAATGCATGACAGTTGCTTAAAGTAGGACCGCCTGCAGGAATTGCCAAAGTAAGCAACGACTGCTAAAAACCAACAGAGTAGTTTCAGTGGAAGAGCCAAAGGAAAGCAAACCCAAAAACGCAAAGATAGTGATCACCAGACCTTTTCTCTTCCTCATAGATTCTCCAGTTGCTTTCATGCATTCAATATAACCTTATATCTCCCACCCTTCGAGAAAATTAAATAAACCCTATTCCTTTCTTTTATATATATATATAATATATCTTGGCATAATTTTTGGGGCCGGTCGGTCGTCGAAGAATGATGGAGGAAGCTCCTTATTGGATGTGGATGATGAAGAGGAAACAAATCTTACCATCAATGAATAATATTTCTCTTAACAAGTCATGGGAAGAGAAGGCGTTTGCAGAAGACGCGGCTGGGGCTCTTGGGGGATGCATATGGCCTCCAAGATCTTATACTTGTAATTTTTGTAATAGAGAATTCAGGTCTGCCCAAGCCCTAGGTGGTCACATGAACGTGCATAGAAGGGATAGAGCAAGGCTCAAACAATCTGTTAGCCCCAATATCAATGAAGCCCTCAATCATCAGAATCATTCTAATTCTAGGGTTTCACTTTCAGCAGCCTTATCCATTTCCGAGACTGTGGTGGAAAAGACTCCAAGGGAAGACTCTATTTCATGTGTAGGTTATGTTGAAACTGATTTGTCTGTGGGCATGAATAATTCGTTTGTTAGCCAAAATCGACCAACTGGGTCTTGTGGGGATGACGCTGCAGCAGTGAGTTGCAAAAGACCTAAGACAGCCGTTTCTTCATTGTCGTTCTTTCTGAAGACATGTTCAGATGATACATACAATGATCTTCAGTCAGAGGTAATTGGAATACTTAAGCCTAATAACACCATGGAGGATCACTTGGATCTTGAGCTCAGGCTTGGTGATCCACCTAAAGTGAAGTAAGGTGTAATCTTAATTACATTTTGTTTGGTGTATGGAGAGAGAATCGTTGATGTAATTTGTTTCTCTTTTCCTTAATTTCCTACCTCTTATTGATCTTATAATAGCTAACAGGCAGATCAGGTTACTTCTGCAGTACTTATTGATCAATCTTGAATGAAATCAAAAGCTTGTTTTTCAATGGTGTTGACTTAATTATCTCCAATGCATCTGGTTTCCTTTCTATCTGCTCTGGAGCTAGTTAGCTGTCTTGTATATATGATAATGATCAGCTGGGTTTAATTGCACTATCCGCCCACTTCCTTGTTGTGATCATAAAATGACAAGAGGTGATCGAAGTTGTGGTTGATAAAAACATGTTTTGCAATGATATTTTCCTAATTGCCACTATGATCTAATGCATCTTTTCCCATTAATTCAATTGAATAGCATACTACTCATGTCATTTTAACAACAAGGCTTTTGGCTTAGAAAAAAATCAAGGTTTTTGAGATGTGATCCAGCTGTTAGTCCTTTTACCACTGTGTTACGGGTTAGGTTTTTTCTGAAGTTGGCAATTCAGTCGTTGTTCTTTGACACGGTGAAATTAACCCTTGTTTAACTGCAAGTTCGAACATGGGAGAGAGAGAGAGAGAGAGAGAGAGAGAGAGAGAGAGATGAATAATTTGACAGTGGGCTTTGGAAGGGGTGAAAAACTGGGAGTAACTGACAGTACTTAAAGAGTCACTTCAGCTACATCCCAAAGGACTAAAGTAAACTAAGTGACATGCATACATCACAGAACATGAATTCCCTTTTTACCTGTATGATTACCAACGCCAAGAGATCGATCTACTACACCCGCCGGCCGACAGAACAGCGAATAATAACAACGAAAATTAAGAATGAAGATTGAAAAAGAAGTTAAGAAAAAGAGAAAATAATAAATAAGAAAGAGAAAAATCATAGTTGAAACAAAAAAAATAATTCTAAAATACTAAAATTATATTAATATTTCAAAATTAAATTGAAATATAACACAAACTACACATACATAAATAAAATAAACTAACTTAATGTCGGTCATGTCATGCATCATTTGATCCTCCAGATAAATTCCAAACACCTGTGTTTTGTTCAACACTTTCTTTGGTCCAAATAGTCCACCAACTCCATGGAATCAAATTGAATAAACAAACAAATTTAAAAACCATTATTTTATATAGCCAGCGAGAGAAGATCACATCAATATTGGCACTATTTACGCCTTCTTTTTGTTTTTACTTTTGGCACCATGCTAGCTAGCTACTAATTGATCACACCAGGCCAACAACCAAAGACCAAACCTAGAAGCCTATAAACCCTAGACCCTGTCTGGTTATAGTAATGTGGCACAGCGTATAGCCACCTTTTGACACCGACGGTTCCTCCAGAATACACGGCGAAGTCTCAGTGTTTGCTTTTCAACGTTCCTTAACAAGGAAATTTGATGAAACATCGCTTTTGACTTAATGGGTGTTCTTCCGCGTGAAAGCAACAGATACATTACCCAACACAAATTTTCTTCCATTAGAGGAAGCTTGTACGTGATTCTAGCTAGAGGGGGTGCTGTGCTGTGCTGGCGGTGAAGAGCTAGGGAAAGTGAGGTTGGTTTCTTCGGTTACCATGAAGTGCCTGTTTTGTGTAAGAGAGATATTTATTTTGTCTGTTAAGGAGTACTACTTGGGTTGGTTCTTAATTGCAACAGTTTGCGAGGTCTGAGTTTGGCTGTGTGTGAATATTAACGTGCACAGGAAGAGCCAGAGGGTGCACATGGGCATGATGTGTATGATGTGTCTCCATCTGTTTCTTTCAAGGATTCATTTGCAGTAATCCAATAGGAATGAGGACATGATATTCTCAGCTTTACGTAGGTTTCTTTATTTATGCGCAGGGTGTGTTGGAAAATTGGACAGTTTCCTTTTTTGTTCTTTTTTATTTTTTAATAGAGAAATGTTAGAATATCTATCAAAATTTTTCTTCCATTCTTTTAAATATTATCATCACCATTTGATCTGTGGTCCCATGATTGTATACACATGAGGACCACAGATCTAATAGTAATTTTAAAAAATAAAAAAAATAGGAGAAGGACATAGATAAATGCTATAGCATTTCTCTTTTTAATAACCTCTTTAATAAGGATAAAACTTTCAGTCTTTTTAACTCAAAACCTTCAATTTGGTTATATGTTGAATCTTCACTTATTTAAAAAATTTAAGTTAATAAAAAATAAAAATTTAATTATTTTGTTAAACCATCTTTGATTTCAATTAACATTGCATGTGTTAGATTTTTTTTATTATAAAGATATATAATTTGTGATCACACGTGAATAAGAGTATTAAAATATAAATTATATAATAAAATTTATCAATTCTTGTTAATTTAAATTTTCAAAATGTATTGTAATTTAATATATTTAATTAATACTTTTAACTTTGTGTTTTGTTTTTTTTTGTTTTTTTGTTTTTATTTCATTTTCCTTTGCCGGTTTTGGTGTTTTAGAAGAGTAGTAGTTCTGAATCTTGTTGACTACTCATAGGTAATGGACGACAATTCTCACTTTTCAATTTGGAATAGATACTTTTCATTTTTATACTGAGAATATTTATTTTATGGTTAAAATTTAAAATTAGTGTACTTACATCGTTTGAAGTTTGTTCCACACAAATCCAGCTCCCCTGACCTAACTTTAAGCTTAACATTATGATTGTTCTGTTATTCTTTCTTTAGTTAAATACATTTTTGTAGTTGTGGTCTAACAACTTTATTTTTTGATATTTAAGTTTTATTTTATATCTTAGATAATTCTTTGATTATAGTTAAAAATAGAGATAACACCTTCATCTAAAAAGTTTACAAAAATTCACGTCAACATACGCATTTAAAAAAACAAATACGTGGCTATGCCCATTAAAAAAAGAAAATAGAAAACTCAAAAAACTTGCTGAAATATAATTTAATACCCGAGCAGTGATATACATCAGCTTGGGCTAAATGAATAATAATTCAGCCCAGGCTGTATAGGAAAAAAATAAAATATATATTTTTTTAATAGGGTTCACAAAAACACAAAATTAAGCCTGAACTAAATTACTATTTATTCAGCTTAAACATAAGAGTATCTTTAATCTTTAATACCCTCCCCCTTCGAGCCCTTTATTTTTTTTTGACATTTTTCCTGAAGTTTTACCCATAATATTCTAGCACATAAATGACCATCAAAGCAACCCAACTGGTGATTATAAAACCATATCACTTTTTTTCTTTCTTTCTTTTTATCCTGTTAACTAGGTGCTTATTTCGTGGCACGGGCGGAGATATTGCAAAGAGTCAGAGTCAGAGACGGCGAACAAGGAGAAAGAGAGCTGGAGATATTGATGGATTGTAGTGGTAAAGGCCCAAGATGGTCCCTCAAGGGAATGACCGCTCTTGTCACCGGCGGTACCCGTGGCATCGGGTCTCTTCCTCTCACTCCCACTCTGTTTCTTTCCTAAGAAAAATATCTACTTTCTTGTTCCCAAATCCAATTGACATTTTTGTTCAATTCAGATAAACTCTTTTTGGTTGCTTTTAATGTATTTTTTGCTTTGTGGGTAGGCATGCCGTGGTGGAGGAGCTAGCTGAGTTTGGTGCGTCCGTGCACACGTGTTCCAGGAACGAAGCGGAGCTCAATAAGTGCTTGAAGGAATGGGAGGCAAAGGGCTTTGTGGTCTCTGGGTCGGTGTGCGACGCGTCGTCACGTGCCCACAGAGAGAGGCTCGTGGAGGAGGTGGCTTCTGTTTTCGGTGGCAAGCTTAACATACTCGTGAGTACCCACAGAATGATATCTTTGAGGTCTATAAGTTTATCTCATTTCGTTTGTGAGTCCCAAAACTCATTTGGGTTCTCATGAATATTGCTTGTTTGTAAAAAATGGTATAGAGAGATGTATGATATGAGTTAGTATTGGCAAGGGTGTGTTTGGTTGCGTCTAATGTGATTGAGATAAAATTCCTTTTATTGGATGTGGAGTTTATGTCAATGGGCCCAAATTCAATTCTGTTGTCCCAATTTCAGGCAAATAATCAAATAATGACTGCATGGGCATATTGGGATACGAAAATTTTAACGAATCGGTGGAGATATGTGACAGATAAATGTTATTGTAATTTGTATAAAGAATCGTGTTTAAGATGTTTGAATTTGAGGTTAACAAGAAACCAAAGCTCATATTTCTTATTGTTATTGAACTTGAGTGCATTGTCAAGGCTGTTTATCTTCAACAACTGGAAAGCATCAATTTCAGAAGTTTTCTTATTCCATTGAATTCTGAGACTTACTCTCTGTGATCGTCTGAGTCTAGATAAACAATGTCGGGACAAACATTAGGAAGCCAACCATTGAGTTCACTCCTGAAGAGTATTCTACTCTCATGACTACCAACTTTGAATCTACATTCCATCTCTGCCAACTTGCACATCCTCTTCTTAAAGCATCTGGAATGGGAAGCATTGTTTTCATTTCTTCTGTTGCAGGCGTGGTGAGTATAGGTTCTGGATCCATCTATGCAGCAAGTAAAGGTGAGTTGCTCTCATGATATGACGTACCTTTGCTTAAGCATGATTTTTAATCTTGGTTCGTGTGAAAAAGCAAAATAATTTTGTCTCCTGTCTGCAATCCGCAGCGGCGATTAATCAGCTTACAAAAAATCTGGCTTGTGAATGGGCAAAAGACAATATAAGGGCCAATTGTGTTGCACCCTGGTATACCAAAACCTCGCTGGTAGAACAAGTAAGAGTTTCCTTTCCTTCTTATGATTGTTTCAGATACTTTTAACTTTTGTTTTATGATTACTTAGAGCATTCCTAGTGAACTAGTCAAAGTTTAGGCAAATTTTAGGTAAAAGTTTTACTTTTTAGCCAAATTTTAACCACTTTTCAAAAACACCAAATATCAAATTCTCTAAATATTTCTCTACTTTATTTAAATATTATTTTTTATTACTTTTAGTTGGTTGAACTCAACTGTCATGGAGATGAACAAATGAAGTCCCCTGATTTGGATATGTTGCTGGTACTGTAAATCAAACAAAGTTCTCAACAGATCACAGAACAATGTTTAGAAACAATATTCTCTTAGAAAATAATCAAAGGATGAAAAACACTCTGAATACACACCCTTGTATCAAAGGATGAAAAACACAAGATGAACAAGCCCCATTTTCTCCCCAAATTGCCAAGCAGGAAAATCCCCAACGAACCCAACCTCCAAATCCCTCAACAAAATCTCCAATCAGCAAACCTCAAATCCCCCATCAAACCCAACCCTCAAATCCCCCAACAAACCCATTTTTCTCCCCAAATCACTGTTTTCTCTTTGTCTTCCTCAAATGAGTTCTTGATCTGCTTATTCCCATGTCCACCGGTGTCCCAACAAACCCCTTTTCTCCTCAAATCGCCAAGGAAGAAAACCCCCAACAAACCCAACCCTCCAATCCCTCAACAAAATCTCCTATAAGTCATCCCATACAATTGAAATAGCAATAGTAAACATAATGCAGAAAATCTAAACATAAACCGAAAGAAATCACCCGAAATCAAACACCTACCAGAACATCACTCCACCTACAACAGCCACCAAAACGCAGTGCACGGTGGACCGCTGGTGGGTCATGGAACAAAGCACCATCCGATCTCTCTCTTCGGCTCTCTTTCTTTCTCTCTCGGTCACGATCTGGTGTGGGTATTGTTTTCTTTGCAATTCTCTCTCTCATTTTTTGTTCTCCACACTCTCCCTCATTCTCATACAAGTGAGATTCCGAAGCTGCAACTCGTTGAGGCTGAAGGTGCGAAGGAGACTTTGGGTGGGAGAGAATGTGTGAAGGAGAATATAAAAAGGCAAAAAAATGGATTAACGAAAAATTTTCGCTCGTCTGCTCAGACGAGTGGCTCTGACAACAGCCTAAATTACTGTAGTAGTAACGAGCTTGTTGGAGATGGTTTTTTGAGTGAGCTAGACAAAATTTGACGAAAAAGAGAGTTTGACGAGCTCAATACAAATGCTCTTATAATGGGGAATATTCTTCCATATATTACTTCCAAAGAATACATCAATGAATTTTTTTGAGCAAACATGCTGTACATATTTGGCAGATAGTTGATACGTGGTGCTAACACTGCTATTCTCATCATTTCCTGTTGGAAATGGGTTGGATGATACCCGAGTCAATGTCATGTATTAAATACTTCAATGACAAGATCATGTTTGCTATTTTGCCATCAGCACCATAATGACTCAGTCCTCATCCAACAGCATTAATGGCTTAGTGCATATCTTCCTGATGCAGTTTGTTTAGCTATTTTGGTTGACCTCTTGTGGAATGATTATGAACCATATAGTGGAGTTCTGCATTTTGTGATAGTAAAAAAAAAAAGACAGGAAATGTGCAATTTTTTTATGTTTTTATGTTATGGTGTGACTTTCTGCAATCTGAAATCCACTAGATTGTAAAGACCATTACCAATGTGGTTGAATCATGAGATGTACAAAATCCCTTCCTTGAAAATTGAAATCGTTCAAAAAGAACACAGCCTAAACAAATTGTACAGATCCAGAATGTAGGTAACAGAACTGAAAGCGCTCAGATCTAGTTCAAAACTCTATCTACTGGATATACTTCTAAATTGCAGAAACTTCTCACTCAACTGTTTTCTTTGGTTACAGATAATTGCTAACAAGAAGTTTGTGGAAGAGGTAGCCAGTAAAACTCCTCTTGAGCGTCTTGCAGAACCAGAGGAAGTCTCATCTTTGGTGGCATTCCTTTGCCTACCTGCTGCTTCTTACATAACTGGACAGACCATTTCTGTTGATGGAGGAATGACAGTGAATGCTTTTCAAGCCATGGCTGTACCAAATTGACCATGAAACCTGCTAAACTGCTCATCATATAAAAATCATGTTCATTGCAGTTATAGACCCCAGTTGCCTTCCCAATTATTTGCTGATTTCCATTTGTTAATAAGCTACAACTATGCATCTAATGTGCTATTTGATGTGGGCTACTTCTATGATCATGGCTCGAAAACCGTCTTTTGGCATATTGTTAGTACATCGTGTTTTTGCACACAAATGCTTAATGGTTGGTTTCTAAGTTGCAACAATTGTTAGTGCTCAATATATGTTAAATACAAACATTATCAGCATGTTTTGGTCATAGTTAATATTATTATTATTATTATTATTTTTGTAAGTAAATGGTCATAGTTATTGGTATTATTTTTCCATAAACATATTAGAAGTATTGATTAATCAAATTTGAGGATTAGTTGATCGAACTCCATACTCTGAACTCTAGATTGATGAAGCCTTTACGAAAAGGGAAAAAGATCAGGCACAAAATACTTTGTTGGGTGTGCCGGCAAAGGGTTATTCTAATGCTTAAGTCAGTGTTTTGTTAAAAAGAAAAAGGAACTCAAAGAAAGGTAAAATCTCAAACACGTGTTGCGTACCTCTTGAGTGAGACTTTTTTTCCTTTTTATGGAGTATTTTCCCACTTTGTTGTCATTTGGTTTTTTTTTGGGGGGGGCGGGGGCGTGTCTAGGAATAATGAATTTGATTCCTTGGCTCCATTCCGTTAAGTGAGCATTCACTCGCGCTCAAGAATATCAAGGTGTTTTATTCCCAAAAAAAAAAAAAAAAAAAAAAGAATATCAAGGTGTGAAGGTTACATGTTACTTGGCTGTCTTCCTCTGTGGGTGCATTCTTTTTGAACCCAGTAGACTCATTTTCTTGGGCTTGATCGGGCTTGACTTACTCATGATGGATTCCATTGAGTCTACTTTGGGCCAGGAAGGCCCATTATCTAGGGGTGTTATTTTTGGATACACCGCAAATTATAACATTAAGATGATATGGTTCATTACAACATTTGCGTCTCATCACAGTATGAAAGGTGTAATTAGTATTAAATCACCATTTATTTCAAAAATTTAATTAATAGAAATGGTAAATTTAATCACTTCAACACATGAAATATTTAACTAATATGAGAAAAATGATTGAGACAATTCGAATTCAGAATCTTTGATTTCATTTCATGTTAAATCATCATTTATTCCAAAAATTTAAATTTATAAATTAATCATTTAATTAATACTTGACTATTGCTTTTTCAGTTTTTATTCAATGCTATTCTTATTTTGATGTGAAGTTTATATTCCGTTCCGAAAAAAATTCACATATCCAAAACTGACCAGAAAAATAGTAGCAGTTCCTACATGATTGCAATACATTTCCAACTTGAAGTTTTTGGCTTTATAACTTTGCACATTTGCATATATTTACTTGTGTATGAAAAGTAGAATGCTGATAACAAATTCCAAATATCATGTTACAGTTCTCAGCTTACTTGTGAAATCAACTAGAAATCCTTAGATTGATTAATAATGAACAAGAATTATAATGCCGTTTTTATTTCATGTAAAGGGTGACAAGGGATCTTTTTTTCTTTGTGATGGCGAGAGCTGAGGAGCAATAATAATATTCTCCAAATCTCCTAGACACGGAGCTGGATAAAGAAAGATTTGATTGGCCCAAAAATAACTGTAATTGAGGGCCCAATGGGCCAAGCTGAGTTTTCGTCAATTGTAATAGAATCAATAAATAATTATTCTTATCACAAAAATCTAAAATAGAGGCTTTTTTTTTTTTTGTCTAATTCAATGGAGAAAAAGGCTACAAGGGACTAAAATAGAGGCTTAATACTGACGAAACCAAAACCTTACACTCTTTTTTCTTTTTCTAATTGGTAAATGGCCCAAAAAAGGTGTTTATTAGCAGTTATACCACAAAAATATCTGCGGACCAAACCCTATGATTAATGTGGAAATTAAACTATGCCACAAAGTCCCTGAAAACCTAGATGCTAATGCGGCTATGTCAATTAAATTTTATTTTATTTTTAATAAAGGCTAATTGATGATCAAAGTGGGATAATAGTAAAATTAAAATACAGTTTTAACATCATTTTCACAAAAATATTTTTCGGCATTTTTGGATGTCAATCTCTCAACATTTTTTTTGTTGTTATTTTTTTTTTTTAAAAAAAACAAGTAAATATGAATATGTCATATAAAATGAAAATGCTTAGAAATGAACAATTAAAAATGTTAAATAACATTTTTCTGAACATAATATTGCCACGTACCTGTCCAAATTTCAACCTAGTAACAAGGGGGGGAAAAAGGATGTCTCAATGGACAAAATTTCTTTTAGATTGGGTGAATAAAGTTTTTGTATTTTAATTTGTTAAATTAATGTTTTTTTACATATATTTTAATTTGAATGATTTTAATTTTAAAAATATATTTAAAATTTATATATTTTAAAGACATGTCAATTTAATAACCTTCCAACTTAATGTTGAAGAAAAATTTATCCCATGTTAACAGTCATACTAGAGTTATAATCATAAAAATAATTAATAACAATTGAAACTTTTTTATCAGGATTTATTTAATTTAATTCAAACCATTAAAATTTTAAGATAAGACCCAATACTCAATGAGAATACATTCATGATTCATACAAAAACCTAGCAATCTAGCATGCGTTTTCACAAACAAAAGAAATAATCCTACTTTGTTAAAAAAAAAAAAAAAAAAAAAACGATGATTCAGATTTGCATACGCATACAATAATACCAACCAACAAAGGAATACGTACTTAACCAGACCATGGTCGTGACAAAAGTAAAAGTAACTCTGGTCAGGAGGGTGAGATCATCAGGGTTAGGTCAGGCCCCCGGGACTGACTGGTTGACTTGACTCAGCCTCTGGTTTCTACGTCACCTCATTCAGATAGTCCATTGCACAGCCCAAACATGCTACGTGGCAGATGAACAATGGCAAGTGACAGTGTGATATTGTGGTGGCTCGGTGTTGGGGGTGGTTCAATCTCAAAAGTGCATGATTAGCCCATCTCATCAGCTGCAAATTGAGGTATCAATTTGTATTCATTTGGTCGGATTCGGTAAAGGTACGATTTTAAAATTTTATAAGTAAATTATAAGTCGACTAATTTAATTAAATAGATTAATTTTTTCTTTTTTTTTGAATTGTGTAAATATATGAGTATAAAATTATATAGGTCAACTTTAAACTAATTAATTTAATTAAAATAGTCAGGCTCATCAATATTAACCCATTAATTTTATGTTGAGTTCATGGTCGTATAAAAAATTGTCAGCTATAACCTTATGTTGGTTGTCCAGTTCAAATTATGTTGAGACATAGGTGTAAAATTATATAACTTAACTACAATTCGACCAATTTAATTATATGTGTTAGACCTATTAATTTTAATTCGTTAATTTTGTATTGAATTTAAATCAGATTTACGAGTTTTGTCAAATTTGTTCGCCTTATATACAAGTCACCCATTCTTTGTCTTATTTTTATATATACTATCGCGATATAAGAGTGTGTTTGTTAAATGTTTATGGATGTTTTTGTTTTGGAATAGTAATAAGAAATGATGAATGATATAAAGTAGAAAGAATTTTATAAATTTTTTGTATGAATAAATAAATAAATAAAATTTTATTTTTTGTGAATTTTTTATTTGAAGAGTAATAAAAAGTGAGTGATGTGATTAAAAAGTAAAAAAAAAAAAAATGTTATAAAGGGATGGATAAAATATTAGAAGTGACATTAATTTTAAGAAAAGAAAAAAAACAAAGGGAGAGATGTTAACAAACAGGCATTTAAAACGTAGGACCTTGAAAATGGCTTTTGGTTTCAGTTATTGGACCGGATCTCAATCGCTATTAATGACCAACATTTCCACTCCTCCAATCATCATTTGGAATTGGAAATCGATCAAAATCAGAGACTCAGAGTCAATGTTGCTCAAAGACCAAAAACGCTGTCCTGCCTACTGTAAGTTTCTAAGACTGAGGTGAGGAGTGTGAAGAACCCAACCCCATGACAATTACACCCAAAAAAGATTCATGCTTGTGTCCCAATCCCATCTTCTCTTTTTCCCTTTTTTCTGCTTTCCAAACTTTCCGTACCTCGTCAAAGGTGACAAAAAAAGCAGAGAAAACCCCATTCGCTAAGCAAAGTTCACTACTATATACTATAGCCACTCCATTATAGTAGTATACACTCTTATATATACGTACGTAAATAGTATCACTATTAGAAAGTTCTCTACTTGGTTAGCCTTGAAAAAAGGCAATGTGAGAGGCTCACTTGGTTGAGTTCGAACCCTAGAGAAAGTGGATGATCAAAAGGGTTATGCTTCCGGTAATGTTTTTTGGGTTGCTGGTAATTCTGATATTTGTTCCTCGCTCTAGTGTTTAGAACAATCTCAGAAAATTTATATAATTATTTGTTATGAGTTTGATGACTATAGATATAAATAATCAAAATTTTGATTTGGGTTTTCTTTAAATGTTGATTTAAATTATCTGTTTGCGGGTTTCTGATTAATGGGTTTTGTTGATGAATCGAGAATAAGGAAGTGAGGGTGTTTATGTGAAATTCTTGTTAATTCTTTTGTCTTTATTACAGAAATTTCATTATATATGTTTTCTTCATAAGACTTGGTAAGCTCATCACTCGTATGGTTTGATGCCCAAGCTTAAGTGGAGCGTTATGTTTCATTCAATAAATCTTTACTTTTTTATATGTAAGAATGTGTTGGATGGAGTGAACTTTGTTGTAGTGGCAACATGAATATGATGTAAGATTAACATTTTAACTTTGTGAACAATACTTCAAAACTCAGGTTATGATCGGTGAACTACAGGGCTTTGAGGCTTTGATTTGATGAGTGCTTACTATTTGAATAAGGTATTAGCTTTTTTAGGTGGGACTTAATGCGTTCTACCTGTGTTGTGGCTGATTTTATCAGTATTTAATGCCATTGTTACACTTGAGTTTTGACACATTCAACTGCATCTCTAATGTTATCCAGAAATAAAAAAATGAGTAACTATAGAACACTGGAGAATGTTCTCGAGGAAATACTTCAAGTGGTCAAACCCCTGCAGGAGGATTGGGAGACACGGACTCGAGTTATTGCTGAACTACGAAGAGTCATAGGATCTATGGAAAGTTTGAGAGGTGATTTGTGTTGCTTTTTCATGTTTCTATTAGAACATTATCGTATATGCTGTTTGAAGTTGATAATTTGTACTTGACAAATACTTATAATCAGTAAAACTTCCATGATTTGCATCTAAAGGTATGAATATATAATTTGATCAACTTGAATGGATCATGTTAAAAAGGGGAAACAAATTTATCTTAGGAAATCCTGAAACTGGTCTACTATCATAATCTGGAAGAACAGATATTTGACTACTAAAACAATGGTTCCCATTCCATGGGCTATTAGGTGGCCTTTAAGGTGTGCTACTGGTTGCCATTAATTGATCTATGATACTCTAAATTACAGTTAGTAACAAATCCAGCCAAATTATTTTTTGATGAATAATAATTTATTAGAAAGAAAAGCTCATGTGCACGAAGAGTATACAAGAGAAGCAACCACCCTATCGGGATCGAAAATCTAGAAAATTAACAAGATCTATAAGATTAGAGGAAGAGAAGTTAACAAAAGATAAATGTTATTGTGGTTGAGTGGTGCTGTATGTGCAAGAAATGTGGGGAGTCTATAAATCATCTGCTCCTTCATTGTGAGGTTGAAACACAGTTATGGAGTGCGCTTATTCAGTTGTTTGGAGTTGCTGGAATTATGCCTTGAAGGGTGAGTGAGTTGTTAGGAAGTTGGAGGAGACAATTGGAAAACCATAATGCTTTGAAAATATAAAGGCTGACTCTTTTTATGTTTAATGTGGTGTATTGGAAAAGAGCAGAACGGAAGGAGTTTTGCAGATCGTGAGAATGGATTGTTAGAGATGAAGAAAATGATGTTACAATCCTTTTATACATGGAGAGTGGTATAGAATAGTTTGCCTATTTCTAATTTTCCTAAGTTTTTGGAATTATGTTATTCTTTTTCTATAATTTAGGATTTTTTTTTTGTATACTTCAAATGTTCTAAGATTGCGCTCCTCTGTGCTTTTAATGAATATATATTACTTATAATTTTTATTTTTTATTTTTTAAAAGGAAGAGAAATTAGAAACAAAAGTTACAACCCGATCTAAGAGGGCACTCAAGAAGGATTATTTTAGTTGAAGCACATTAGCTTCGTAGTCCTAGAAAAGACGTCGATTCATCTCTCTCCAAATTCTTCATATTAGTAAAGTAGGGATGACTTTCCATATGGCCTATTTGGATTGCCCCTGCCCTTGCGTCTTCCAACATTAAAGTAATTCAATGATATTGCTAGGTATGACCCACAATACTCTGAATAAGATGAGAATCACATGCCATATCTCGCTAGTAAACTCACAATGGATGAGAATGTGGTTTACGGTCTCCTCGCTCTTCTTGCAAAGACAACACCGATTGACAAGGGTAAGACCCCGCCGCTTAAGGTTATCAATCGTAAGAATTTTACCCAAAGCCGCCGTCCAAGTGAAGAAAGTGATATGAGGAGGAGCCTTCACCTTGCAAACCCCCTTCCTAGGAAAAATGAAAAACTCACCAGACTTTAAAGTATAGTAATAGCCCTTCACTTTGAACCTAATGATTACAGGTTGGGGACCACAACATTTTACTGGCTCTCTTGGAAGGGTTTTCGAAGAGTATAAAAGATCGAGGAAAGCCACTAGGGACTCAAGCTCCCAATCCTAGACTGCCCTAATAAAACTTGGGCTCCAATGGACATAGGTGCTAGAATAGTTTATATAATCTGACACTAAAGCCTCTTTGTCCCAAGCTATAGAATAGAGTTTTGAGAATAAGGACTTGAGAGTCGCTTCTGCACACCACCCATCTTGCCAAAAACAAAAGCGAGAACCATCCCCTACATTATAGGAGACCATGTTCGAGAAACACCCCCAACCATTTCTAATATTCCTCTAAAGACCCACCCTATATGGTGCTCAAGTTTCCTTAGAACACTAGCCCCCTCTCTGGATCCCATATTTTTCCACTATCACCTGTACTCATAAGGAATTCTCTTCATGTGCAAATCTCTAGAGCTATTTACCCAACAAAGCTTTATTAAACAACATGATGTTTTTCACACCCAACCCTCTAGAAATTGGAGAGCAAACCGTTTTTCATTTCACTAGATGAGGCATGCACTCCCCATCAAAACAATTCCAAAGAAAATCCATTTTGAATACACTCCAATCTTATAGCTGTACTGGCTGGCAAGTGGAAAAGAGACAAAAATATGTAGGTAAGTTGGAAGTGTGCTCTTGAGAAGGGTTAGGTGGCCATCTCGAGACAAGTAGATCTTCTTCTAACTTGCCAATGTTTTTTCTATTTCTTAACTACCCCATCCCAAATAGCTTTTGACTTGAAGGGAACACCCAGGGGGAGATCCAGTTATTTCAATGGCAGAGAAGAAGTACTACAATTCATAATGTCAGCCAAATCTTCTTGATTCGGTACTTGCCCCACCGCAACTGTTTTTGACTTCCGAAGGTTGATATTTAAACCTAAGATAGCCTCAAAACACAACAGGATGTGATTCATATTATCATGGCCGCTGTTCTCCCTTTTGGGATTGGGTGCTATGTGAAGAGGGCGCGCGTGGGTGGGGATCAGTCGATAGAATTGAGCCTACAATATCTGGAGGCTATGGTTTTCTTTTAAGCCATTGAAATGTTATGGTTATGAATCCACTAATTTTGTCATGGGCACATACCTTTTGATACATTTGTTCAATCCTCAGCTGGATCTTAGAAGCATGAAGAGTGAGCACATGGGAGTTGTGCAGGTGGAGTGTTCAATTGGAGGTTCTCTTTTGTGAGCATCATTGATTAGTTTTTGTACAAAAAGAATAATTAGATGATTTTTTTCTTTTATTTGGAAAATTGAGCAACTTCTTCTTCTGTTTCGTAGAACTTCTGATGCTAAAATGCATATGTAGAATGCCCTTTGCATCGTGACCTATATTTATTTACTCTGTCATAAATGAAATTTATTCTTATTGGATTGAACTTGTCTCAAGTCATTGTGAGGTTCTGTCTTGATGACATGATTTTGTTCTGAAGGAACTGCAGTTCTTATGCATTTTGGTGTGGTGAGGAAGGTTCACCTTCATGTGCATAGAAACAGGAACTTCTTAGCTGATTGGCATGCTAATTGGAGTCTCAGTCATCCACTATTTCGTCAGATTCATAACCTCCCCTCCCTCCAGTTAGGGGATCCATCTTTTCTGACTTGACGGGGTGGCTAGGCTGGTTATTGTAGGTTGGTCCCCCAGGAAAAAAGAGAGGAATATTCATTCCACAAAGACTGAAAGTTTATGAGTTCTTTACTTTTTTAGCACCATGCAAACCTTTATATCTGCACTGTTTTTTCTTCTTTGTGTCTCCTCTAGCTGAAAGAGACAAGTAACCTAAAATAAAGATACACCACATTAAGTGAACTTTTCATTCTTGTTTTTCTCCCTTCATTTATTGGTTGAGTCGTCATGAATTTTTATGTCTTATTTCCATGAGGTATAATGGGTTGCCATTGTGTAAGGAGTTTTATGGTTAACAACATAGTTTCATGATTTGGCGCAAACAGGTGCACAAGTGGAGCCGTTTGGTTCATTTGCGTCCAATCTGTTCACAAAATGGGCTGACTTGGATATATCTATCGACTTACTCAACAGTTCATGTATTTCATCAGCTGGAAAAAGGCGGAAACAACGTTTACTAGGAGACATACAAAAGGCTTTGAGAGAGAGGGGTAAATTACTTTGGGTTCAAGCTTTTTGCTTTTGCCTCTCCCTCTTGAATGCTTGTTTTCTATCTTGCCTCATTACTGACAATCTCCTCTGATGAATGTCTTGAAGCACATGTTCTCACACTCAAAGGCATTTTATGACAATGGGCAGAAAGCATATATGAAGCCTTGGACTTATGTTAAAAAAAAATATTTATGAAGCAGTGAACTGTAATTTATATGAACTGAAAAGTAGAGAACTTCAGTCATTGTACCAATCTTCACCTGTTGTTGCAAGTTTTTGTTCCCCAGAATTTAGCAAACTTTATTTAGCGGGCAGGCCACTTGTGAAAGTTTAATTTCTTATGTAGTTTGTGATTTTGTCGTACAGAGGACAATGATGGCCATTTTTTCCAGCTTATAATAGAAAATGTGTTAGATTCTATAAGTGGCTTTTATACCTGACATCAAAAGGCATCATTTTATTTTATTGTTCATTGCATCTATAAAGAGTAAACTAATTGCCTCTATAGGATCAATGTTGGGGAGTTGGGACTTAAAAAATGATGTTTATTACTTTTTCATCATTTTGGTTTTTATTCCTCATCAATGTGTTTATGTTTTTACTGAATCCATCTTTAAAAAAAAAAAAAGCTTTTGAAACCTTTGAAGCCAAAATGGAGTCATGTAATCTCTTGATAGTATCATAGTGCCTCTCTATGATCTTTGCAAATTTAGAACCTAGGGTTCCAATGCTTATTAAAAGTGGCCTTTTAATAATCTTTTCGTCTTTTAAGGGTTTGACATTTCTGTTCTTTATTGGTTTGATTATTCTTCACTACAATGCTTCTATCTTCTTTTCATAATATTGTTGATTTTGCAGGTGGATGGCGCAGGTTGCAATGTATCCCCAACGCAAGAGTTCCAATTCTAAAATTTGAGAGTAGCCTCCGGGGAATCTCTTGTGATGTATCAATTGATAACCTGCAGGGCCAAATTAAATCCAAACTCTTGCTTTGGATCAGTGCAATAGATGCACGCTTTCACAATATGGTTTTACTGGTACATTCTTGTGGCAAACTGATACTTGCTGTTGTGGGAGAAGTGCTAGAAATTTGATGCATTTCTTTTAGCTTTTATAGGTCAAGGAGTGGGCAAAAGCACATGATATAAACAATCCAAAAACTGGGACTTTCAACTCCTACTCTCTCAGTTTGCTTGTGATCTTCCATTTTCAGGTAATCTTTAGTCATTATTTCTGGTGTAGTTAAAAAAAGTGGTTAAATTAGGAGGATATTTCCTTGATGCTCCATGGAATTTGTCGAGATGGTTGCTTTGGACATGATTTGCTGAATTTTATAAAAAAAACCTACTTTTGTGATTTTTATACTGTTGGATCAGTCTCGTTCTGTTTATTTCATTTAAATATCTTGTCATGTTTCAAGAAACCAGGATATAATCTTCTTCTGACTTACATATTTTGATTTATGTATATATCTTCTTGACTTGGTCTGTCTTCCTGTCTTTGCTTCCGTGCATGTTGATATTTACTGACTCAGTTCTAACAAGTGATGGAGGATTTAATTTTTCTTTTTTACTGTTTCTTTCAGACATGTGTGCCTGCAATTTTACCACCTCTTAAAGATATATACACAGGAAATATTGCTGATGATCTTCAAGGTACTTTTCATCTTTAATCTTACATCCCTTTCTCTTTGGATTCTTCCTTAGACTGGTGTAGACATAAGCTGAGTTCTACTTTTTTCTGTGAAAATCATAACTTGTTTCCTACTAAAAAAAGTTTTTGAAAGTTTTTTTTTAATTATTATTATGATTATTTCCTTTGGTGCTTTTGAGGCCAAATGCTCAACTAAAAAAAAGAGAGAGAATTGATTTAAGATATTATCTGTTGGTCTTACACTTATGAAAGCAGTGTCTTAACAGTTTAATCAGGTTTTAATGAAAATATTGCTGTGTCCAGGCTTCATATGCTCGTCTCTATGCTTTAGGTTTGGTGTTTCTAAATGTTATACTGCCACATTATACTTGTGGTGTCATCAGAAAGGTCACGGAACTGGGATTTTTGTTTCCTCTTCTGTTATCAAAGACATATGATTGAATTGGTGGAGTACTGGGGCGATTGAGGCATAGATATTAAGCCTAAAGTTAGTATTCTTGAAAGAGAGGTAGATGGTAATTTAAAGGTTCAGTTTACTTAGAAGAGGACCCATCAAGCACCTCTTGTTAATCTAACTTATCTTTAATCATCATTTAGGTATATTGAAGCAGAAATCTAGTCTTCAGTTTATTTGAATTTTTAGCTAAATTTAATGTTCTTTGGTTCAGTTGTAGTCCTAAAGATTGTTAAGCATATGATCCATCATGTGACAGTTGATGGGAGTCCAAATGGCACCATCTCATGAGGAATTAGGAAGAATAAAGTAGAGCAAATATTGGTTGTATAATAAAAATATGGTCTTAAGAAATTTAGTCGTTATTTCAATGCAGTGCCATCGGACTATATTGATCTGTTAAGGCCGCTGTCTATGATGTCCTATAAACTCATGCAGCGCTATAGCCGTAAGTTGAGTGGTAGCAGGTTTTTGAGGATGGACGATAGCTTGATTGTTGAGGCTATGTCGTTGTTCTGTACCCCGTTTGGCTATTCTGGTGCGGGGAAAGATCTGGTCGGTCCTTCTTCGGTCCCAAGCCATTTGGACTGGGCTTCGATGGACTTGATGGGGGAGTCGCGTGAGGGGTTGGATGTCACCTTTGAGGTTACCCCTCGGAAGGTGAAGGGTAGAAAGGAGCTGAAATATTTAGAATGCTCCATCAAATATGATGCTAAGGGTATTTCTATTAGGCGGGAGAAAGGCAAGCTTCTTGTTTTCTAGTTGTCTTGGGCTTTGTTGTTTTGTGGGTTTTGGGCTTGCTGGGTTAGTGGGTTTTCCTGTGTTTGGTGCCTCTTGTATACAATCTGTGTACTTAGGGTGCCTTACATTTGTAATAAATTTTCTTACTTATAAAAAAAAAAAAAAATACTGAAGAAACACTGTACATTCTCGGTTTTCGCTCAAATTTTGAGGAACAATTACTGGTATTTTTGAGTGTTCATGCTGATTTTGTACCAAAATATCTGCTGAAATCGAAACTTGCAGGAACAATATAATTTAATAACAAATTAGTGTGTCCTGGAATTAAAAATTCTGAAATTTCTGGATGAGGACTTAAACCGATACTTAGAGCATTCAAGTTATGGTGTGAGATGTTAATTACTTCAATGTACTGAAAGAGAATTGAAAGAGGTTGGAACATTCATAGTGAGATGAGCAATGTATAAAATTCAGATGTAGTAGGGAGAAAAAAATGTTGGTGAAGTTAATATAAAGGAAGGTATCAATATCTATTGGCTTATATTTCTAAACGAGGAATGCTAGGCTTTTTACAAAAAAAACTTTTAGAAAGTGATATTACACAATATGATTGGGTACTAGATGAATCTAAATTTTGAAAAATTCAATCATATTGTACTACATCACTTTGTAGAGTTTTTTTTGTAAAAATTTTTGCAAGTCTAGAATTTCTCTTTCTAAGCAGGAGAATGTGGTTCAAGCCTTCAAGGGCACATTCAGTTGAAGTTACAGGATTGAGATAAACATTATATTGCTGGTTCACAATCTGAATTGATTATCAAATCATATTTTCTTCAAGAATATAATGTGTCTCTAGTGGGGATAAAAGTTCAATCAACTGATGATCTACATATGTCAATGATGGAATTGAAGCATGGTGTTGGAGACAAGTCACCTGCACAACCAAGGTTTTAAAAGTGAGAGAGGGAAAAATATGAGTTCAATTAATGCCATTGACTTTCTTCCTTGCTCTTTTGGAGTTTTTAGAAGTTGCAGTGGCATAGCAATAGTTTATTTCTTTCCTTATTAAAACAGGAGGATTGATGTGCAGGATACATGGATTATTTGAGTTCATTATAGACTCTATTAAACATGTTTTTATTTTCTCTTCTTTTATTTATTTATTTTTGTGTTGGGGGGGGTGGGGGGGGAGTATTTTTTCATACTATTAATATCTGTGCCTTTTACCAACACTTTTTTATTAATTATTTTTATTTATAAAACTGTAGATGTGTTTACTATACTGCAAATACTAAGAGTACCTTGAAATGATTTGTTGAATTAACCCCAAGTGGTAAGGGCCTTAGTTTTGGTAGCATTTCCATTAAGTTTAAGGTTCGAATTCTCTTGGCTACAAACAATTCCTTGTGACCAAACCACCGGCGAAGCCGGAGCATTACTTGATCCGTGTGGTGGGGGCGCTTTGCATGGGTCTGATGTTTACCTGATAGGGATGGATATTCAAAGTGACCATGCCTTAGAGGGGTTCCTAGTCATAAAAAAAAAAAAAATGATCTATTGAATTGAAACACAAGTTGACTACTTTAGAAGACACATAATCATGGGACCTTTCTTTCAACATGCATCATGCATCATGCAGGTGTGAGGACTAATGCAGAGAGACATATCGCAGAAACTTGTGCTGCGAACATAACAAGGTTCAGGCAACAGAAATTCAGACCAGTTAATCGAAGTTCGTTGTCTGAGCTGTTTATTTCATTCCTTAAAAAGGTGATCATTTCCATTATAATTTTCTACCTTAATAGATAATGAAGAATCTTGGTATTAGAGATTTCTGTGATGTGTTCATTAAATTTCAAGATATATTTAACTTGTTTATTACACCATTAAGCCAATATATCTGGATTAAATATTCAATTTTTTTTTTTTTTTTCAATCAGATGAAAACGTTTTATTATGTACCGGAGATTTATATAATTTGGTAAAATGCCCTTTTCTATAATAGGTTGGCGAAGTTTGCCTAGCATCTTCCCCATATCTTTGGAATAAGATGCCTGCTAGGTCAATATACTTGCTCTCTAATGGTATTGAACAGGGCCCTTTGTATGTTTTGCAGTTTTCTAACATAAGTTTGAGAGCCTCAGAGCTAGGAATTTGTCCCTATACGGGACAGTGGGAGTACATAAGGATGAGATTGTTGCCCAAAACTTATGCATTATTTGTAACTCCCTCTCTCTCTCTCTCTCTCTCATATAACACGTATACACACAAAAACACTTTATTTTGTCGCAGTGATAAACAATTACTACTGCTGCTTATTGGCTCTGCTGATGGCTGTTTAGATTGAGGATCCTTTTGAGCAGCCAGAAAATTCCGCTAGGGCTGTTAGCATGAGTAATTTGACAAAGATATCTGAAGCATTCCAGACGACCCACCATAGGCTTATTACAGCCAATCAGAATCAGGTTTCTCTCCTTGCCGCCCTAGTCCGACAAGAAGTATCACAATATATACCCAGAGCACCTGCTTGGAATGCAACTGACAATGGCAGGCACTCCCACCGCTACCAGCACCACCCAACTCATCCACAGGTGGAGATGACTTCACTCTCAACAACTTCACAGCAATTTCGAAACTTGAGGTTGGAAAGCCAGCCCAGCAGTTCAACTCGGCAAAATCACAATCAAGGCCAGCAAATGTGGAGAGTGAGATGGGATCGATAGGTGTCATCAGTTTTCGATTAACCAAACGGCTTTTTACTGCAAGTTCGCTGTTTCTTGTGAAAAGTTATATTTTGAGCACCAAGGTGTTTTACTGCATTGTTGGACACTATATGCTGGCCCCCTACCAAATCAATTGAGAAGCAGATTCTCGTGATTATTTTACGGTTTCTTAATTTCTACAAAATCAAAGTTGCATCCAATGCTGTTAAATCTCCGTTTGTTTCAATGCCAAGGTTGTTAGAGAGTCAAAAAGTGCTAAAAGTAGCATGGTTTCACCTTACAAATCATGCTTTGGGTCTAGGCACGACTAGAACAAGTTGAGTTGAGGCCTTGAGGAAAATGCATCTATACGTTGTAGAGCTTACATATTCCAATCATATAACCAGACGTGTAATGGGTCTTTTAATACGTGTGCCTTTTGTAATTGAGTTGTAAATGGGCCAAGATGAATAATGGGTTGTGATCCAGATTAGTTGTTAGAACTGATTGTAGCATATTGGTATAAAAGTGTCCACGTGTAGAATGGAGAGGGGATGTCCAAAACCTTGATCAAATTTGTGCTCTCTCTTGGAGGTTAGGTTGTCCTTCAAACAACCCTAATTGTCTTTCCCCAATTTCTATCAATACATTTTCCTTCAATTTTCATTTCAATTCAACCAGTCATCATCCATAATATCCATAATCATTCAGAAAATCACATCAGAAAATATTCGGTCCATTACTAATAGCCATAGGTGTGCATTGGTACTGTCGTCCCCTCCATTCTACACGTGAGCCATTTTATACTCTACTAATATGCTACAATCAGTCCTAACAACTACTATGGGTCACATCCCATTATTCATCTCGGCCCATTTACACCTATGACCCATTACAACATTATCCCACTCAACTCCAAATCCATCCCCACAATTACAAGGAAGATATCCAGTTCATGAATTTTTTACTCTAAGAGGATCGGGAAAGATTACAAACAATGGTACTAATGATAAAAAAAAAAAGATGGAAGTGAAACAAACTCAGATATTAGAACCCGTGTACACAATAATCAACAAATTGAACATAAATAAATGAACAATAGAATGTTTACGTGTATCCCTTTTATGTGGGTAAACAATATGACAAATGTCCTAGCTTAAAAAACATAGATGTGCCATGATATGGTGTTTTACAGGTAAGTTGCATGCCGCGCTGCAGTTAATTGGACCAATATTTAGTACTAAATGTCGAAGTGCCTGCCAAGATATTTCATTCCAGCATCTGTACCCAACACATGGTCAGTCTCATAAATCACAATGTGATCAGAGTGTACCTGATGTCAATAATCAGATTACTACACAATAAAAGCAATTCTCTCTCTAGTTATCATTCATTCAGGGATCATCTTCTTTCCAATGCTTCTAAGACCATCACGTTAGAGAAACAAAAGGCCCGGGTTGCCTATCCTCCAGTCAGAGGGATCAGCAGGAAAAGAAACAATGTGGTTGGTGATCTCCACCACTTCAACCACGCAAGAGGTGTTTATCAGCAGTCAAGATCCTATAATTTGCATAAGGACCCTCAGATGTATCTCGCAATGAGATATGCCAGCCAATTGCCTTTGCAATCTCTTGAAGTTCATCCATGATGGCAAGAGCGTCACGGATGTATATGCGTCCACCAGGTCTCAGTATCCGATCCATCTCAAGCATGATTGAAGAGAGATTGCATCTGATACAAGGAAATAAAACAAATTAAGAAAAAGCACTACCTTACCCCAAGGAATCCCAGCACTCATCACACCCAAAGACCTGATAAAGGTCTATAAACCCACATCATCCAACATAATTCTGCATTTCCCATTTTATCATGTAATTTTAAATATTATTTACATAAAATCATTTTTCCAGCAGTAACATATCTCCTACAGATTAGGTCTTTAGCGATGTTGAGTTGTTGCTTTATAATCAAGAACTACTGAAATTCTTAGCCAGGCACAACAATTTGTGAACCCTACATGCCACTGTACTTCCTGGTCAGTTTTCTCTATGGAACAAAATAAAAGGCAAATGAAAAGCAAAAACCATGTACCAACAGAAATACGAAAAATAATCTAGCTGGAAAAACAAGGAGAAGAGTCAGCTGTACCTTTTTTTCTCGATAGAGAAAAGGCCAGCTGCATGCAAAAGATCGTAGGTTCTTGGGTATGTATCAAATGGCTCACACCTGGATAATAATATGCAATAATATTTCAGCCACGGAAACTGTTCAAGCAACAGTAGCATCAGTTATGTTATTTCAGATATTCATAGTCAGAACCATTAGTTACAGGAATCTGATCAATTAAATAAATCCAAAACTGTACATATTTGAGGAGTATATGACCAATCTGATCAACTACAGTATCCATATATGACCATATTAGAGGTAAGTAGGATAGAAAACAGTTTTTGAAAGTACCAATCATGCATAACTCCAATAAGTCCGCGGTCGTATATAACTGGCAAGGTATTGGAACTGCTAACAGGGACAACATTCATAACCCAGGAATCCAAATTTTGATCCATTAATGCCGCTGCAAATCTGTCAAAGCCAGTTTATAGACCATTAATGATGAGAAATGTGTAGTTAATATTCTAACGGAAGAGTAGGGCATGAGATAAAGATGATACCCTCCAAAGCCAGCTCTCATGTCCATTACATTTCTTAATCGAATCTTCTTCCAGTGTAAAGCACGAACATAACTTTCTATTATCTCATTCCAGTATTTCGATTCTGCCTTGAAGAGCTCCTTTCTTGAACTATAGGCATCAATTTGTATGCTCTGAAGCCTATCGGGTGGAGTTTGCAAACGTGCAGGCCATGAGGTAACATTTGCTCCATACCCATTCTCTGGAAGTCGAGTGATGCACGCCTTCAGATCAACATACCTAACATAATTATACAAAGAATACTATTACTAACTCAATGACCTCATAAGTCATAACAACAAGAAGCAAGTTCACTGTAGATGCCTAAAAAGCTTTCATAAATCGTTACACCAAATTGTTCAACTTATCAGCACATATATCTTAACTGTCTGGAGAAAATCAATTAGAATATCATCAACATTTTTCAAGCATGTGTTCCCAGACCCTTCCCACAGAAGAAACCCAACAAATTAACTGCTCAGCTTTATGCAGGGGCAAATGGAAAGATGTAAGAAGTTAATTGCAATGCAAAACTCTAGTATCATGGTAAAGGAAAATCCCTAAAAGAAAAGAGAACCAAAGTACGCTGAATTTTTTGCTCTGAAAGAAGAAGAATCAAAGGCAGGCTGAAAGACAATGAGTGAAAAAAATGACTGTTCTCTTATTCTTATTCCAAAACCCTTGTAAATTAACCAGACTGAGAAGTTTGTTTTAACATAACATGGAACCATCCTGTCCACTTTTTGTACATGAGAAAGCTCTAGAGCATCAGATAAGAGACTCAAATATTTAATAATAATACTTCTTAGGTTTGATCAAATTATCAAATCAGGCGCAGAAAATTAGAAAGGCAGAATACCAAACATTGTCAGGATCATCATCTTGATCACACAGTGGAGGTCTTGTTCCTGCCTCACGGTTTAAATAACAGCTGTTGTTAAAGGGTTTCTGCCATATTGCTACATATCCATCCTTTTTCACAAACTCCCAGCAGAGACGAGTTGTAAGATTAAGCATCTCTGAAAATAAGGCAAATAAATATACAGCATGGTGAGTAACACAGACAAGCACCAACTCGAATAAATGTTCAGGTCAGAATTAGTCGGAAAGATCAGCAGGATCTGTAAAACTAATTATGGCAGCAAATAAGAAATAGGCATGTGGTACACTTTAGCACCTTCTCCAAACTTGCCTTCCAATATCCTAACTCTCTTAAGTGCTAATATTAGAACTGACCACAACCACTTTCAAAAAGGTTAGCATAGAGGAAAACTATTGCTAGTAATACCTTTCCACTGTTCTTCCAGGATTTCTTCATGTTTATAAACAGGCTGTGCTGCCCAAACAAAGTATCCTCCAGCGCGGAGCATCCTATTGACCTCAAGCAGTAATATTCCATCTTCATCACAAAGTAATGAATGGATAAGATTAAAAATAAAAAAGTAAACAAAATCAAAAGATTTCAAGATATTCTGTGAGTGAGGAGGGATAAACCATCAAGATTGGAAAAAACAGGACATTCATGTGAATAGGGACCCTGTGCACATTTACATCATAAGTTTTTTTTTTTTGATAAGTATCATAAGTTTGCCACCAGCAGTTTTACAAACTTTTAAAAACTTGGAATCAATTAGTCCATTATACTCTTCCTTTTTACTAGCAAGAAAGAAAGAGAGTTATTGAGCATGAAAAATGGCAAAAAATATTTACTCTAATGTTTCCTCAGTTTTCCTTTTTCATAGTTACCAATAAATCAAAATAATGAGACACAAAAAGGCATACCATCACGAGTCCAATTGATTCTACATCGTGAACAATGTATCATGTCAAAAGCTTGACTTGGATACAACAAGCGGTGAGTTGCAAACGCTGCCACCATTGCTGGCACACCACGCTCAAGAGCAAATTGAATCTGGTTTTCATGAACGTCTTTGGGAGCAATGGACATGGTGATGACATTCCGTGATAGCAAATAGGCACCGAAACTAGCTACACCACACCCGACATCTAAAATAACTCGGGTATGATGACCAAACGCAATTTCGGGGATCATCTACACATACATATGAGAAATCGAAGATCAGAACAACAAGATACACTAACCAAGCTTATTCCCAAGTAAACTTTTAACACGTAACAACCTTAGATATATGATCCAAGTACTCATTTGCTCCGTGTATAAACTGTGTGCCGCCACCCGGAAACTTAAACTTATCCTTCTCTCGGGTAATCCAGTTTTGTCCCCCTTTATCTTCAACTAGACGAGTATGAGGAACATTGTAGAACCACACCTACAAGGCACCACCATCTCTATTAACAAACTTGTTTAAGTTGCTAATAAATCAGCTACTCAGCAACGGAACACTAGACAGCAAATCTCCAGTGTTTGCCTATTAAATTGAATCAGCATATATATCAAAGTAAAATGCCAAAAGAGTCGCCACATTCTAGCAAATCCTCCACAAATTATACCCAAAAGATTGAATTCACAGATTTTCAGTATACAGAGTTGGAACTGAACTTAGCACGACCAATCATTACGGGCATACCTCATCCTGGCTTTTCGGCCACGGAATCGGGGTCCGGTACTTACTCGGTGCCGGAACCAAGCAATTCAATCCCCGACCTTCCTCCGGACAATGCCGCTCGAAGTGCTCCCCTTTCGCCGTAGATTTCAGTCTCCGAATCGCCTCCTCGTTATCCAAACAAGGAATGTACTCGCCCATACTCTTCGGACATAGCTCAAACTTCGTAATCGTAACCCTAGAAGACGAACCACCATCACCATCACTACCATCCGTCTTTGTCTCGTTCCTCCAATCCTCCATCAAACCCTCATCGAACTCCCCGACCTCGAACTCCTCCGACATCGTTCCATTTTCATCGACGATCCCGAACCGCCGCAACGGCGGAGGTGGAGGCGGCGGACTCGGAGGTGGGGGCGCTAGGGCTAGGGTTTGGTTCTGATCGACGAGGGCGGAGAGGTTAAACGGCTTGTCGAGGTTGGGTGAGATCGCGACCGAAGGGGCTTGGCGCGTGGTGGTGAAGAAGACGAGCTGCGGGTAGCCATCGGACCAGTGCTGGCCCAAGTAGAAGAACGTGGCCGCGAGGACGAAGAAGGCTGAGATCTTGAGGATCACTGAAGTTTTGAGGAATTCCCCATTTCCGAGGGGCTTCATTTTCTTATTTTGAGAATATATCAGAGCTTCTGGATCTCAGATCTATAATTCAAGAATCACATTGGAGTGAGAGTGAGAGCGGAGATTTTGCGTTTGGGCTACAGTGATAAGTTCGTTAGGATTTGGATGATGACATTGATGAGAGATAGAGCTGGATGATTAGCGTTTCTCGACGTTGTGCGTCTATTATACACGTGGTGCAGTTCGGGATGGGGAACAGGAAAGTTTTGTGATACCCGAAGCTCGGGGGTGCTCTTGACGGTGCGAATTGCAGTTACGGCTCCAATTAGCGGGACGTTACCATTCACTTAACGTTCACGGCCATTTGTTTTTGGAGCGGAGTAACGTTTTATCGGTTTGCAATTTTTAAAATTGTAATTTAGAAATGTGTTATTTAAAAATATAATTAAGTATTTGATAAAATTATAATTTAGCCTTTAAAATTATATGTATTATAAAAAATATGTTATTGCTTATGATTTAAAAATGTAAATTTTTTTTATTTTTAAATTATAATTTTTTAAAAATGTAATTTTAAACAATCAATTTTATATAATTTGATTTAAAATCATATTTTTTATCAATAATATCACAATGCCAGATTCACTCTACTAGCATTCTTAGTTATTTTCTCAAAGTTTTTTTAAATTTGAGTAGAAATTTTTTTTTTTTTTTTTAAAAAAAAAAGAAATAAAAGAAAAATGGAGAGCCACTTTCAAAAGAAGTAGGAACAAACATAAAAAAAAAAAAAAAAAAGCATTGCATTTGGTTTAAAAGATTTTATACACTTAATGGGAAAAAAAGTTTAAGGTTCGTTTGAAATTGCGATTTTAAAAAGTGCGATTTTAAAAATAACGATTTTAAAAATAGCGATTTTAAAATATGCAATTTTAAAACTTGATTTTTAAAAACGCAGTTTGGTCTTTGAAATCGCAATTTAAAAATTATTCATTTTCAAAAAATCATCTCCCTTATTTGCGATTTAAAAAAGCAGAATCGTAATTTTAAACGCACTCTAAAAATTACTCATTATTTAGTCCACACTTTACACGTCACTCAACCTTGCGACCCACCAGTGACGAGTCCAATGAACAGAACCATCTCTCAGACCCGTACCAGAATTCAAGGCTTCTAGACCGTCTATAACAGGCCCGTTAAATATAAAAGCCCCTCCACACCTTTCGCTTTTGCACCCCTCTCACAAAGCGTTTCGCTCCTCTCCGGCAAAACCCTAATACCCTACGGTTGGCACAATTCTTCGTTCCCCGGCGTCGATTTTGCTACAGAAGAATCTCTTCAGTTCAAGTGATTCCGAAATTTCCCTTGTATATGTTGCAAATCACGCGGTGATGGCTTCGATCGAGAATTCTAAGCCCAGGGTGGACACGGGCTCGTGCTCGACATTCGTGAGCGAGACGGTGAACGGGTCGCACCGGTTCACGGTGCAGGGGTACTCGCTGGCCAAGGGGATGGGGATAGGGAAGTACATGATGAGCGACACGTTCACGGTGGGTGGGTACGACTGGGCGATCTACTTTTACCCGGACGGTAAAAACCTTGAGGACAACTCCATGTACGTTTCGGTCTTCATCGCGCTGGCGAGCGACGGAACGGACGTGAGGGCCTTGTTCGAGCTGTCGATGCTGGACCAGAGTGGGAACGGTAACAACAAGGTGCATAGTCATTTTCAACGCGCGCTGGAGAGTGGGCCGTACACGCTCAAGTATAGGGGCAGCATGTGGTAATGGGTATTTTTTGATTTGGCTGATTTGTTATTGTTGTTTTTGGTGCATTGTGGTTGGGGAATAGAGTTTTAGAGGGAGGGGATGTGGGGTTTGTGAAGGATTAGGATTCAGTGGCAGAAATTGATTTTTATTAGAGGGTTTTATGTGGGTTCGAGAGATTGGTGAATGTGGTCTCGTGTGTGTGAAAAATATTTAGGTTATTAATAGAATAAGCTTTTGAGGTGGATTATGGTGTTGGAATTGGAATTCAGTGTGAGGAATGTGTTTGATGTGGAAGTAGTGTGATTCAGTATCTCAGTGAGTATATATGTTGTGGTGGTGTAGTTGGGAAAATGATAATAACTTATTGGTATTGAATCTATATTTTCTGCCACAATTGTGTGTTAAATTTTTGTGAGTGTTATATTTTGGAGAAGGGTGTTTTACAATGGAAGATAAACTTATTTAAGCATGTAATTATTGTCATTCCGGTTAGGAGAATCAAATCAATTTGGATGGTCTCAAATTGAGAGACTGGTCCTTCCCTCCAAATTTGGTTTAGGTCTTGAGATAATCAATAAGATCAATTAGGACATCTTATTAATTAGAATATTGATGGGAGTGTCAAGGGGATGTGAAAAACCTAGAAAAAAAAAAATACTATATGGGTCAGAAGCGACAAGTTAGGTTGTCTTTCGCGTTGCTTATATTCTAATAGCTTATAATCAATGCACAGAACAATCGTTTTATCAATTTGTAATTCTATGTTTATCAATTTTACATCCATTTAATGTAATTCTATGTGTTTTTACTTTTTGGTGTATTTTACGTTGGTGAAAATCTGGAAATGTGGAAAGCTTAAGAAAGAAAATCAAAGATTAGAACAGTGAAGAAGAGGAAGAGTCATGGACTTTGGTTGATGGAATTGCTAAAGTTAAAATGCCTCGGAACAAAAATAGAAAGAGATAGCAATGAACTGCGATTGGAGTTTTGAAGACCACGAACAAATAGTGGAGGAATTCAAGGATTTTTTTTCTTCAAGACTCTTTACCATTGGACATATCCCTTTGATCTAAATATATTATTATTATTATTGTTATTATTATTATTATTTTATGATGGGAAACCCCTCCAAGGCAGAGTAATTTCGTGTACCTACCCCTCTCGGACAAACCCCGGACCTGTGCAAAGCTAAATATTTATAGCTTTCATGTTTTTATTGATATTTGTTCTTCTTCTAGCTAGGTGTATCTCTTGTATACTTCTTGTGGACTTAGGTTACACCTTTTGTGATTTTTAATAAATGGCAATTACTTATAATAAAAGAAAGAGGTAGCAAAAGATTTCAGGAAGATTGAGATTCGAAAGCCTAGTTATGAAAAAGGGACATACCCCAAAAATGGACACCTACTCTGAAGCCCTCCTGTTTAGTTATCAGTATATGATATGAATTGAGATAATGGCGGCATTTATAAAAGATTTAATCATTCAATTGATGTTACATTACTAATTTTCATGTAATGTCATACTATATCGGTTTATGGATCACTAAATTGTCTAGCTATAAATTGAGGTTATAGTAGACCAATTTTTTGACCTTTTTTCTTTATTATTTGGGATAATCTTATTGATCTGCATGTCTGGGGTTACTCATTATTAATTTCTCTGGTTTGTGCATGTTTAGATATTATTTCTACATATTGTCCATCATTTCAGATGTTCCAATTGTATTTTTTTGTTGGGGGGAAGGGGGTCGTAAATTTTTGTTGTTTTTCCTCATATGGCTGTTGCAATTGCATTTCAGGGGTTACAAACGATTTTATAGAAGAAATGCTTTAGAAGCTTCTGATTATTTAAAGGATGATTGCCTTGTCATGTACTGCAAGGTTGGAGTTGTCAGAAATCATCTTGAGTGCCCAAAACTACGCTCTATTTCTGTACCACCGTCAGACATGGGTCAAGGTTTTAAGGACTTGCTAGAATCTGAAGTTGGTTGTGATGTAGTTTTTCAGGTCGGCAATGAAATGTTCAAAGCTCATAAGTTGATACTTGCTGCTCGTTCTCCTGTTTTTAGAGCCCAGTTTTTTGGACTCGTTGGAAATCCTAACGTAGACAAAGTTGTAGTAAAGGATATTGACCCCTTCATCTTCAAGGTAATGCTCCTTGATCACATTGCTTCTTTCTATCACAATGCCAAGGAAGAAAACTGATTTGATCATGTGCACATTTGGAAATGTGTTCTTTATTGCCATTGTTTTACTATTTCTCATAATGCTCCTATGTAGCTTAACAGATGCATTATTGTTAATTGAGTAGCTACTGGCCTGTCTGATACGATTTTCTGAAAGAAATGAAGATTTTCTGGTGGAGAGAATTCAAACATAGGTTCAATAATTTCTTTCTTTAGATGTGGACCCCACATAACACTACATTTTTCATTTTCGAAAACACTTTTCAAAGCACAAAATTGAAAGCACTTTTAGAAAACTTTCCAAACACTCTTTTTTTCCCAACTTTCTGAAATTGCTAGGGATAGATATGCTACAGCGACAAATTATATCGGCTAGTCAAATGGTAATTTCCACGGGAATCCAAGTTTCACTAGAGCGATGCAAGATTTGGAATTAGAATGTTCAGTCTTTTTCTTGATCTGTTATTCCCTACCAACGCATGTGGGATTGGTGATGATAAAATGATATGGTCACCTTCAAGGAGTTGTTTTTTAGGTTAAAAGTTATACTAGGCTTTAGATCAATGTGGATTTTTTCCTATTTACTTAGGGGCGTTTTTATGCTTTTAATGATAATTATCGATTACTTATTAAAAAAAAGATCAATGGGGATTTTTCATTTCCTTGGAGGAGTATTTGGAAGGTTGAAAGCTACACGAAGAATGACTTTCTTCACATGCACAGGCAGCACAGCCGCATTGGCAAATCTTTTACTGTGGATCTTAGGAAGTACATAATAGTAATTGTGAACAGCTGTTCTATGTGCAAAGTTACTGGGGAGACAACATATCACCTTCTTCTTCATAATGATATAGCTAGAGAATTTTGATGGTTTGTGTTTTGCCTATTTGGGGCTATGTGGGTTATGCCTAGAACTGTTGCTGTGCTGGAAAGGGTGTTTCTGTGAGCATTACAGTGGAGAAATTTGGAAGATTATCCCCTTGTGTGTTCTATGGTGCATTTGGAGCGAGAGGAACTCTTGAACTTTTGAAGGCTTCTAATTGGCAGTATTGAGACTTAAAACTTCTTTTCCTAAGATCTCTTTAGGATTGGATGACTGCTACCAATTTTTTTTCATTTTAATTTGTAGGAGTTCCTTCAACTCTTAAATTTTAGGAGTTACGTTTTTTTCTTTATTTTTTCTTTTTTAATAATTTTGGGTGTTGTACCATGTACTAGGCTTGCACCTCTTTTCGCACACTTTTGTAGTCGAACATTAGTGGATATTAGGTTTGAGTGAGTACACCAAACGGGTGTTTGGCACTCTATATAGTATAGATTCTTTTCTTTTTTTGTGAGTATATATAGTATAGATTCTTTGATTTCACAAAAGACCGCTACAACCTTTGGTTCATGTTATAATGGTAATGTGGGTAACAAATAAGAAAACTACTTGGGACTTGGACCTGTGTACAAGTAATAGGATCTTTTGCTGATGTACTTGACCTGGTTGGCATTAAACAAGAAAAGGTGGATAAAAAAGAATTTAAAGAATGTTAATTTCTGTGCTTAGAAGATTGGAGATAAATAGAACAACTGAAAAGGGTAGAAGAAAATTAAGGAATGAAATGGTAGTCTGTGTGGTGCTTTGACTTTACTAATAGTGCTGCTTTAATAGTTAGAAAATGGTGAAGTTGCTCTGTAATATTAAGCTGCTCTGCTGTTATTTTGTTATGTGGCTTAGGTCAACTTTAGACTGGGTTTCTTTAGATTCGTCATGTAGTATATGCTTTCCTGAAAATATCGAACCATGGATGTTATCCATGTATGCAATGTTTTTTGTTTTAAGCAGGTATATTGAGTCAAATGGACCTTTATCTGTCTTTTCAGGCAATGCTTCTGTTTATCTACACAGACAAACTTCCTGATGTAGACGAAGTTGAGAGCACAGTAACTATGTGCTCATCCACTGTCATGGTTCAGCATCTGTTGGCTGCTGCTGACCTATATAATCTGGATCGACTGAAATTGTTATGTGAATCAGAATTGTGCAAGGCAATCAGTATTGACACAGTGGCAACGATCCTTGCCCTAGCTGAGCAACATCACTGTCCACAGCTCAAGGCCATCTGTTTAAAGTTCACAGCAAATCCAGAAAACTTGGGAGGTGCGTATTACTCGTAGGAATGCTGTGCAAAGTCCCGGGTTATGTCATTCAAGTATGGTTCTGCTTAATCAGAGTATTCTCCATGCTTCTTCATGCATACCTAACTTGTCAAACATTTTCCAATGGTTTAGTTTTAGGATGGTTTCTTTCTCGAAAAGTGGGTACTAAAGAAGTACACACATTTTATTATAAGTAATGCTAAAAATTACACTTTTATTTCACCAATATCCCAACATGGCTATGTCAATCCACCTTTGGATCAACCCCTGTTAAAAAAAAAAAAAAAAAAATTAAGGGTGAATTGGCCCTACCACATCTACATAGTGGGATAATAGTCTAGTTTCTACCATTACTCTTTTATTATGGTTAAATGCCAGGGCGAAGCGCCTTTCCTACCCTTACCTTATATCTATGAAGCAATTAAAATGCAGTTTTTAGGGCATACTTTCCTTGAAAGAAGTTTGTGCTTCTTTAAATAACTGACTTGCCTTCTCTTGTAGTGAGTTTGTATCCTGTGTAAGGGCATTGCCTTTGTCTCTTTCTTTAAATAATTTCTTTGAAGCCCTTGGATACCATGGAGCTCTTTAGTTGGAAAATATTTCAATTTTTTTGTTGTTGTTGTTGTACCTTATTTGTTGCATTCGCTGCACACCTAATCGGCAGAGATGAGGTTGTGTTGAACACGTCTTGTGATATAAGAGTTCTTGTGTCGTTTATGGATGACAGTTTTGTAAATTTATTTATATGAAAAGAATCTTATTTATATGCATGATTTGATGTTATCTGGAACAGATTGTTGCAGTGGGCATCCCTTTCCTGCCTGGTTCATCAAAATTTAAGATTTCAGTATTTACATAATCTTTGCCGAAAGCACACGTGTTTCACTTCTTTTGCGAAGAGAAATTCCCTTGTTTTGCGCATAATTGTTATTTTCCTTTTGCTGTATGTTGATGTATTTAACTAATAAAATTCTTTAATGTTTGCAGCGGTAATGAAGTCAGAAGCATTCAAGCATTTGGAGGAGAGCTGCCCCTCGTTGTTATCAGAGCTGCTGGCAACATTTGCATCGATGGACGAGAACTCAAATTCTCTGTTGAGTAGGAAGAGGAGCAGCAGCAGTTTACTCGGTCTAGATCTAGCAGCAGATGGGGCTGAAGCAGAATCGGCGAATCCTAATGGCAGGCGCATGAGGAGGCGATTGTAGTCCGTGTAGGTTGCTTTAGGTGCCTTTAGAACCAGTAAACCTTGAAGTTGTCACATAAACGGAACCCTAGTTATGCATAACATTCTAATCACTCATCATGTTCCTTTGAGTTAGTCAGCCCCTGTATAAAGTTTGTACGGTCTTTCTGAAAGGTGAAAATTGTCTTCAACTTGCACATTTTCAAGTAAATTAGTTTGGATGCCTTTGGAATTACATGTAAATCAAATGGCTTCCACGTGTTTTCGTGTAGAATGTGAAAGTGTAAAGTATTTACGATTGAAAATGCAACTATAAAAGAGGATAGATATCCATTCTCTTTTGGGTTTTGGGGTCAGCCTGCTTATATAACAGACAGCTGGGGCTTTTTTTTCTTTTTTTTTTTTTCTAGTAATGCTAACTAGTAACTACTAAATTTTCATTCCGTTCTCATTTCATTGAGTTGATATGGCACTAATAAGCTTTTAGTTTTTTTTTTTTTTAATTAAAAAGGGAAAAGGGCTACAAGGAAAAAAAAAAAAGTATTATTTCTTAAGAATGGCTGATGCAAGGGTTGATGGAGTGTTGAGAATGGAGTATATTTAGCATTACGCTTTTTTTCAGTTAAGAAAGATGGTTCTCCCATCCCCTCCATTCTAAGCGGTTTTCCCTTTGTAGGCATCGGTTTCAAAATGCTTCTTATGTGCCTCTTTGTGCTTGTGGTGCTGGACCAGAAGACACAAGACGTTGAACTGTTGTAACTAATAACTATTTCCGCTTTTTCTGGGTAAGAGAGGCTATCCACAATTAATGCCGTTGGTTCCACAAGTATGGAAAATAAGAATTTAGATCCTCAAACAGGAGATTGTAGGAGGCTGTGAGGTGAGGCCTTCTTGTCACGCACGACTGGAAGCATTCCTATGTAATGGTCTTCTTGAATTTTGATGGTACTGAACATAAATGGTAATTTTTATGGCGTACTTTGGATGTAGATGGTAATGGAAGAGATGTAAGATATATGGTAATTATTCATTCAAAAAAAAACAAAGATATATGGCAATTGAATGCTTTGAATTGAAATGAGATATATGGACCATGAATTAAATGGAAATGGAATGAATGATTGTATGTAAAAGAAGGTAGGGTTGACTGTTTCGAGAGAGTTACTCTCCAAGAAGAAGAATTAGAGAAAGGAATTTTGATTATTTTATGGATGATTGCATACATAATTCCTGGACCCTTTTTATACAAGAGTTACAACAACCCTTCTAACAACTTGTAACAGACAACTTATACCAAAAAAAAAAAAAATGTGACAGAGCAACTAGCCCAACTTAATGACAAATGGGCTAATAACCCAACAACCCAACTACTAATAACTCCTTGATTACTTGGACCAGTATTCTAACTGGACTGCATACCCACTACTGTTAGACCCATTACATCATACCTTCTGGCTCCCTCTAATTCTTGTTAGTCCTATTAATGATCTGAAGCCCCCTCGAATTCCCTCTTTTCTTTTCTTTTTTATAAAAAAAAAAAAAAAAAAAAAAAAAAAAAAAGACAGAAAAGACGAGCTCAGCAGCTCAAAGGTTAAGGCCCACTAAACCGGCCCATTTTGGGCTTATTGGATATTGCAGCCCGAACCATGATTTGGGCATGGGTCTTTGGTGCTTTAATTTAGTAGGGTGCTGCCCAAGTCTATTGCAATTAGATGATGGATATTAGAAAAGCTCTGCAACAGTTTTAAATTTTAATGATCGTCCCATGGATGATGGCCATAACTCTTTTTATCGCAAATAATAGGAAGATGGCATTGCAAAAACCAAAGATTTACACTCATTCTATTGAATTTGGATTCTCTCCGGTTGGAAGTATAGATGTAGCATTGCTATGTGTGAAAATCTCATTGATGTTAAGTCTTCCCCCCTTTCCTTAAGCTTTCGGAATTGTTTGGGAGTTTTATTCTTATATAGAAAGGAAAAAGAAGGTGCTATTTATGCTTGCTGGTTGTTACAAGAGCAGAGACGTGCACACAACAGAAATCTACAAATGCACGTTGGATGAGAAGGATCGAAGCGATGCAAGAGGGCACGATATATAACTTTTACAACGGAATGAATAATGAAACATCTATGCATGACTCTTAATTAACAAAAAGATAGCCAGACTCCTTACAATTATGACCAAGACTTACTAACAAATCCTAAGGTATGATTAATTAGAGGGCAAGCCATCCTTTATAATGAATAATTTTTTATATGATCCACAAATTTGATATAAAATTTAAGAGTTATGATTTGACATAAACCAGTTTGAGTTATAAACAAGTTGACTCACTTATGAAATTATTTTTTTTATATATAACAAATACATATTAAAACAGGTCAAATGAATCGTGTTCGGGTCAAAACAGGTCATGTTGAGTTGGTTAAACAAGTCACATTTTGGTCTAAACGGGTCGACCCATTAATTAAATGTGCCAATCGGGTCGGATCATGTCGCTTACAGGTCGCAACCGAATTGAAGGTTTTGCTCTATTTAACATGATGAGTTGCATTCGGAAGGACCCTTAATAGATTAACGGGTGAACCCAAACCTGGATTGCCGGCCCTAAATTTATTGAATATTGATAATTCAGATGATACATGATATGGATCGAAAAGAAATGACTATTACTTTCCAGGCTTTTTTTTTAGAGGAAAAGAAAACAGATTCCATAACCCATTCTAACACTAGAGCTGAAACATAGTAATTGAGAAACAACAACTGAATATAAACATACTAAGGTAGCTATTCTGCCCGACGAGGATATATATCATATATATTGTGCATACAATATTATTGAAGCAGAAACATAGAGCTAGCTACTTAATAGTTAATTATATAACTTTCTTGTTGGGAAGTAGTGAAGAAGTATCTTTAAAGCTATTGTAAGGAGAAGACTTTGAATCTGCAGGCCAGAGAAAGGCACCCATTGCAAACTCTCGCTTGTAAGCCAAGTCACCATTCGTAGACAACCCATATTCCGCAAGAAGCCGGTCCAGCTTCCACTCGGGCATGTCCACGTATTCCTTCTTGCTGTACCTTGGGTAGTGAAGGGGCATCTGAAAGAACCCAAAACCATTCATCTTTTTTCTGCTTTCCATCTTCTTAATTCGATGGGTTTCTGGGAGGTAGCTAGCTAGCGGTATATAATATATTGTTTCCTCGATCGGGGATGATGAGTTTTATAGCCTTAAGACAAAGAGTGGGGGGGTCCCTGCAGAAGGCAGGCTCTAGAGGCATGCGAGGGGTCACAAGGATGGGTTGGTTTACCTTCTCTTGGAAAAAGCTGGCTGTTCTTTTTGTGTGTGCCAGTGAGAGAAAGATCCTGGCCGGACGTATGAACCAAGGCCCTTGTTGTTGTGTGCCTTTGCTAACTGATCGTACTTCCCAATGACGACTCAATGACGACCATTGAGTCGTCATTGAATTTGGGTAATATGTATCAACGTCGGCTACTAAAAAAAAAAATTGACACATATTAATAATTTGTAAACTAATGGTACGTCTAACATTTTTGTTACTCATTTACGGTACCTTGGTTTGAGATGGCATGCATGAGTTTTTTATGACATGGAATTTGGGTAAATTAATTTGTTTATTAAGTCTTACTATTATATATGTAATATGTGGCATGCTTGTACGTACCCTTTTGGCCTTTTCGGTTGAACATATCACACTGCATGAATTGGCCAACCGTCCCATGCCGTTAGTTAGAGTTGAGCAATCATTAATAGTGTCTGAATATGTAGAATATTAACAAGAGAAGACGACAAAACGACATTATAGTATGGGCGCAGCGACCAAGTTAATTAGGATTTTTGGTTTTTAGGAGTTCTCAAAAAGATAGATTTGAACAAAAATTTATGAAAGAATAAAACTAATGAAATAAATAAATATTATAATAAAATTTAATTATCGACATTTAAAATAGATAAATGCAACTTGTAATATATATTTTTCACGCCTAATGTTAGTTTATTTAATTATACCATTAATGAATTTTCATAATTTAAAATCTTTGTATGATTTTTTTATTGTTGATGTTTTTAAATATATTATTTTAAATATACGTAATTAAACAACCATTTATCAACTGGTCTTCCATTCTCAATTCTTTGAAAACGTGCCTTTCTTAATAGTAATTGTCACAACTGACAAAAACCTTACACTTCTTGACCCCCTTAGCTCCGCAATTACGTGACCTCATAAACCTTGTGATTCTCAGTGGTGGAGTTCAAGTCTTGCAAAAAAAATTTTACTTTTCCTAAAAATTACTAACCGGTTGAACAATTTGTGGAGATGGCCCTCCCAAATCTATTGTCTTTATGTGAGCCTTTTTTTTTTTTCTTCATTGTTTGAAACAAATTAAACTTGCTTCCATGATCTGTTGTACGAAAGGTAAAGTATGTGTCCTTTTATAAGTCAATATAGCTAGATAGCAAGGATCTTTCCACTATTTTGTGATATATTTTTAAAAACCAAGAAAGAAAGTAACTAAGTGACAATTAAAAATCAAAACCCAATAGTTAGAAATTAGATGTGTAAACATTTTAGTCTTATAAATAACAAAAAAATAAAATTAAAGGGTAGTAATGAGTGAAGTGGCAGTGACTCGAAAGGTAATTGACAGGCATCCTTAATTATATTATGTTTTTTCCTCTATATAAGTTGAACCACTCTTTTTTTAAACCGCACAACAATAAGCAATTACAAACAAAATTGAGACTTTACAATTTTAAAACACGTCATTTTATAGTTCGTATATACACGTCATAGAAGAAATTAGTTTTTTTTAAAAAAAATTAATTAATTAATTGTTTCTACAAACTATTCGTTTTTGCATAGGCACTGTAAGTTTTGAGCTTTGAGATTTTTTACCAATCTTTTTCTCTAAAGGTATGAACTTTAAGCTTTTTTTGTTTGTCTTTTCTCTATATATATTTTTTTAAACGTTGTTTTGCACAAGCTACCCTTCAATTTACTTTTTTTTTTAATCAATTTTTGGCATATATTTATGAACTTTGATAGATATAATTTTTGTTATACACATATTGCATAAAAAATTACTTAATTTTGATTTTAATTTGTGCTTATTATATTTTTAGTTTGGCCCTTAAAATAATGAAATTCTGGCTCCGCCACTAGTGATTCTTGACTTGAGGGAAAATAAACTCAATGGTTATCTTCGAGCTTCAATTGGTAACTTGAGCAACTTAGAGGTTTTGTACATTCGTGGCAATCAATTCTTTGGTTCCATTCTTAGATCGAGAGGTAGAAAATCTCATAAAGTTTTGTACATTCGTACATTCATGGCAACTTAGAGGTTTTGTATATTCGTGGCAATCAACTCTTTGGTTCCATTCTTAGATCGAGAGATAGAAAATCTCATGAAGTCACTGTATTTCGAGTGGCCTGAAACCAATTCACTGCTTATTTGCCACAAAATACTTGCCAAGATGGATTGCTTTGAAACTTTACTGCAAATGATAAGTATCTAACATGTCTGATTCCTAAAAGCCTAAGAAACTGCACAAGTTTATATAGAATTCGTCTAGATGGGCTAGGTGATCATTTGCTCCCTTTCCACCCTAACTCCGCCATTGCATGTATAACGCCCTCAAGTTAATTAATTGGAGGAGTTATTACTATTCCTTATAAATGATATTTGTAGTGGAAAACTTGAGAATGCTAAGCATAGCATCTATAAATTATCATCACATATAAGTAGTTCGCATCTATGGCTTCAGTATATATTCATCATCACATTAAGTATTAATTACATGTCATCAAATAGTAATTAAATCAAATTATGATTTAAGGCAAATGGCCGATTACTGTTTATAAGTCTACAAATATTATCAAAACATAATATAAATCATCTAAATCTCTAGGTAGTTGCTTGTACCCATGTGGCCACATAAATCATCTAGATACCCACTAGTTGATCAACCGTTTTCAATACCAAATGAGATTACTCAACCTAGTGACATCACTCCTTAAAAAATTATCTATCGCACAACTCAGCTCCTTCATTTGCAAGTGTTTTTCTATTGTTTAGTTGGGTTCTTAAATCCCAAACCCTAATTTATGACCTAAATCTAAGATTTTTGCATTTTGTCCCGTGTACCGTTTAAGCCTCGTTTATTTCAACGTAAAATGATTTTTTGTATGTTTTGGCGTTTGATGGAGCGGAAAATAATAGTCAATGGAAATCAATTTCAATTTGACCGAAAAATTTTCTTTAATTTTTGTAAAATGGTTTCCTCTTTTTAAAACCGTAAACAATTTTTCAAATTTGAACTTCTCATTCTCAAATCGTCGGATCACAGCCAAAACACCACCCAACCCCGTCGGAACCCGGTCAAGACCCCGCTGGGACCTGGTCCGACTGGGTCCGCTCGGACCCGGCCGGGACATACACCGTCAGGACATCATCGGGATCCGATGAGGACATCGCCAAGACTTAGTCGGGACACCGTTGGGACTCGACCTGGACATTGTCGGGACCCTCCCGGGATATTATCGGGACTCGCCGGGGACAAAGCCGATACCTAACTGGGACACTGTCGAGACCCAATCGAGACACCGCAAGACCTGGTCAAGACATCGCCAGGGCCCACTTAGGACACCGCCGGGGCTTGACCGGGACATCATTGTGACCCACCTAGACCTGACCAGGACATCGCTAGGACCTACCCGGGACATCGTCGGGCCCGACCAAGACCTACCCAAACCTGGTCGAGACACCGCCGAGACCCAATTGACACATCATTGGGACCCGCTTGGGATACCGCCGGGGACTGATTGGGACATTGTCGAAACCCACCCAGACCCTATTGGGACACTGCCAAGACTCGCCCGATGCATCATCGGGGCCCGACCATGACTCGCCCAAACCCAATCGGGACATTGCCAAGACCCGCCCAAACCTGGTCGAGACGTCGCTTAGCCTCGACCAGGACATTGCTTGGACTCGCCCGAGGCATCGTTGGGACTAAAGGTGACAATTTTTAATACAATCCGAAAACCCAACATGAACACGATACGAAATGAAAATAGTGAGTTTGGATTTATGCTAATCGGGTTCCAGTCATATGACCCCTCCCCCCCCCCCCCTTTTTATTTTTATTAAGTTAAACGTAAAACTTAAAATTAAAAAAACCTAAACCTAAAG
>FXXK01000153.1:56453-76887 GCA_900184695.1 Betula pendula
CTCTCTCTCTCTCTCTCTCTCTCTCTCTCTCTCTCTCTCTCTCTCTCATGGCATCAAATATGTTGCATCTAATTATTTAAATGATGCTACCTCATTTTTTTTCCAAAAAAAAAAAAAGAAAAATTATTTAAATTTTTTGAATATCATTCCAACGTATTTGTTATATGGCATCATCTACATCATCAAATACAACAACATTAAATCATGATTATGAATAACTTATCTCCATTTCGCTTAAAATAAAAAAATTGTCAATTTATAATTCGACCACGTAACAAGCAGGTCATGGGTTAAACTCTCATCTTATAAATGTTAAATATTAATAAAATAAATAAATTTACATTTTTCTATCAGTTTAAGCGTTTGTGATTAATGGTGATATAATATGATATCAGAGCAAATGTTATGAGTTTGAACATTGTTTCCTTAATTCACCTCTTATTTTAATAAAATATTTCACTTGTTAGATCTTACTTATTAAGAAAGAGTTTAAACCTACACATAAGGGGTGATGTTAAAATATTAATTAAATAATTAAATTTATAATTTTCTATTGTTTAAACTTTTGAGATAAGTGATAATTTTACAACAAATTTTCTCTCAATTTTTTATTTATCAAATTTTTTTAATAAGTTACACGTTAATAAATGAGTAATGATTCACGTTTAATTTTGTCTAACTCATTCAATGTGGCAAATAAAAAAAAAATTACTTATCACATTGGATAAGTTGAACAAATTTAGACATTAAGTATTACTCTTAATAAATTCACAACCATTCCATGTTATTCTTCTTGTAGAAAGAGAATGACCATTTGAATTTATAACTCATTGGTCCTCTGCAGTTAGCTATGACAAAGAGAAAATTATATATATATATATATATAGTAAACCCAATGTAGTGCCATGCACACTATCCTTTTCTTTTTTTCTGCAAACTTGACAACCTTAAATGATTATAAATGATTTGAGAAAGAGCACACGGTTAGCTCTTTTTTTTTTTTTAGTGGAAATCAGAGGATTGCATTAATCAAAAAAACAAAATTTGCTCCGCGCATAAATTCTTCAATCCAAATTTGTTTTAAAGATTGCTTAATTGCCTTATTGGTTAATCAATGAGCCGCCAAATTTGCGTCCCTCTGACATGCCTCATACTCCAAGATCTGAAATCGTTAAGTAACATCTTTGCGTCGTCAATCAATTGACTATATCTACTCCAAGAATGTCCTTCCAATTAGCTACTAAATTCAATTATAAGGTGCTATGTGACATGATAATTCAAAGAAGTTGAATCTGTCCTATGATGGTTCACATTGTAATATATTTAATCTAGATTTGAAATCAGCATAAAATTAATATCAATTGATTTGAGTCATCCAAAATTTCATTGAGAAAAGCATGAACTAAAACAATTTTAATTACATTTATTTGCATGTACCCTAACAAATATAGCCAAACTTTGGTGCACCTCATGCATACTTTGTAGCATCTCATAAAGTTACCCTCACTTTGGATGGTAGATGCTCATACTAAGCGAGTGAATTAGAATGGTGTTTATGAGAGCTAAGTTTTATATTGGTTTCTTATCCGGTGACATTATACTTTATAATTAATTTTAAAAGGTTTTAATTATAAATTGACTAGTAATTTTAAAGCGATAATGCATATGTAACTAGTATTTTTCATGAACCATTATAAATGCAATCAAAACAACATTTTTATCAATCACTACAAAAAGTATAAATTGCCTCATTAAGTTTTCACCTCAAAAAAGAGAGGGGGAGGGAAAAAAAGAAAAAGAAAAAAAGAAAAGAGTAAACTTAACCCTTTTTCTTATTTATTATTATCCTCAGTTTGGCCAATAACCAATAGAATGAGAAGGCATGAATGGCTCATCCAAAGATATGTTTCGTCCCTTGGCCCGACTTAGAGTAGCAACTAGACACGCCACCCTTGGCAAAGAATGACCTTTCTTTGTGAATTTTGGCAAAGAATGACACTTTGTTTTGTCCCTTGTGTTAGTCAATGCAAAGGGTTTGAACTCTTCCCTAAACCGCGTCTCCATAAATTGTCATAAACATCAAAAAGAATGGAACGTAGTAGGAATTTATATGGCACTATCACATTATGCCAGTCATATATGGTAATAAAACATGAATTATTATATCTATTTATAAGTTACTGTGATATTTATTATGTCAACTATTAAATAATAAATTTAATTATAATTAATGTGATAGCATCACATAAATTAACAAGTCAAATTTTTTTTAAAAAAATTATAATAAAAATTATAATATCCAAACATTTTCGTTGTCAGGTCACAAATAAACATTGCTTCTATATGACCAACGAGAGAGACGTGTGATATTTTTAATACAAAAATGAGACGAGACATGTTACTGTAACGCACATTCTTGATTATTTTCTTTTTTGAGTAAGTAAAAATAATCTCGAACATACCAATAGCAATCTTGATGACAATCGTAATGATCATTAACTGAATACCAAGCATGGTGGAATAGTTTTACAGGGATTTGATTTGACACACTCCATGGAATCCACGCTATTTTCACCCATTGCTTCACAATCCTCCAAAAATGTCAATTTTCACTAAAAACAAAAATTGAGAAATGCTAATATTTACTCTTATCATCTTTTTATTATTTTAATTTTTATTATCAGAATTGAATCTGTTAATCTTTTACATGAAATTCATATAAATTTATAAATTTAATAATAATAAAAAAAAATTAAAAAGATGAAAAAAATTTAGATAAATACCTTAACATTTTTCAAAAAATAATACTTGTTTAATTAATTGTTCCAACTTTGACCCAACTCTTTTCATGTTGTTACAAAAAAAAAAAATTCAATATAAAAAGAGTTGAACCAATTAATTCGAGAATTAGCATTGTTCTTTTTCAAAAATATCAGTAGCCAAAAAAAAATTGGTGAATTAGGGGCCCACAGATGACATTCACCGTACACGTGTCTGCTATCAATGATTGGAGATTGCGTCGGAAGCCAACACGTGGCATGAGACACGAACGGGCACGCCAGCTCCGCTCGCGGCCTCTGGAGTTTGGGGCAGGGCCTAAACCTTCCAGAAGCTTCTGGGCAACTCCTGGCTAGCAATGGCCGAGGCATCTGCGGGTCAGCTATTGCCACGTGTAACCAACACCACGTGAACATCCTACGTGGCATCTCCATGTCCCTGAAAATGATACGCCCCCTTCGTATGCACCAAGCAGAGCGTTAGGGCACTTTCAAAAGACTCCGCTAAGTCCACCAATGACCAAACTCCAAACTCTCTCTCTCTCCAAACAGAAACCGCAAGAAAATACAAGCATAGATCATCAATCACTAGCATTGCTGAGCAGTACTTTCTTGTCGTTTCGTTTCTTTGGTTTTTCTGAGAAGAAGCAATGAATGGAGAGGGAAAAGGAGACGACGGGGCAGTGAAAATGGAGGCGGAAATTGATAAATTGGTGTACATGTGGGGGTACCTTCCGGGAGCTTTGCCGCAGAGGTCTCCGCTAGTGTCTCCGGTGGTTGTTAGGGTTCCGGCGACGATTGGTTCCGTCGGGGACTCTTGGAAGGATGTCTGCGGCGGGGGTTGCGGATTCGCCTTGGCCATTTCTGGTGCTTTCTTCAATCTTTGATGCCAACGGTTTTTTATTTTATTTTTTTTTTTTTGCTTTTGCAGATTTGACTTTTTTTTTTAAAAAAATTATTCTTTTTTACCCTGGATTTGGGAATGTCGTTGGTTTGGTAGGGCAGGAGAGGTAGTTTATTAGTGCATTTACCTTTGTTTGATTGCGAAGAAAATGTAAGGAAAGAGAAAGAGAGTTGAGCACTGCGATCTATGTCGTTTTGGTTCTGGGATGTTGAAATGTTCGTTTTTGTCTCTTTCCATTTTCTCATTCACCGCCTTATTCCCTCTCATATATGAAGTTTTCCCTCACTAAAATAATTTTCTTATGTACTTGATTCGAAGTGGAGTGTTTTTTTATTTTCCTGTTTTGGGTTTGATGAAAAATCATCCCTCTTAATTAAACTATGAAAATTTGAAGTTTTATTGGATGCGAGTACTATCTTTTCCGCAAAATTAGCTTTGGAGCACCATTTTTGCTCACTTTGGAATTCTTCTTGCAAGAATCGCGCACAGAAATGAAGTTGCAACATCTGGGTTTTTTCATTAATTGTAGTATTTATATAATTTAAATTGCAAAATCATAGTTAATCTTCCTCATAATAGTCTTAAAATCGTTGCTTACATTAATTTTGAGTTTAGTTAAACCTCACTTTTATGTGTAATTTTTGTGAAATTTAGCTGCTATTTACTGATGCTTCTTTTTCAATCAGAGTCCGGAAAGCTGATTACATGGGGTTCAACAGATGATCTAGGGCAAAGCTATGTGACATCTGGGAAGCACGGGGTACTGCTTGAGCTTCATTGAGTTCTTATTTACTATTACCTTTTAGTTCTTTTTGTTAAATTAACCCAAATAGTTCTACTTGTCAAGGAAACTCCGGAGCCTTTCCCTCTTCCAACCGAAGTTTCTATAGTGAAAGCTGCAGCAGGTTGGGCACACTGTGTTGCAGTTACAGGTAATTTTGATTAGAATTAAGTAAATGAATGAAGGGCGTAGAAATAATGTTTTCTGCTAGTCACTCCAGGCTGTCAAAAGCATCCAAGCAATTGGTAACTGATTTTTTTTATAATGAAATTCTTAAAAGACAGCAAGGGGGTGCAACCTAGTTTGCTTATATAAGAGAGAACCAACATATACAAGCTATTGGTAACTGATTGAAATGTAGAAGCAAGTGAATTCACCAATGTCTTTTAGTTCTAAATGTGTAATTTACTCTGCGTTGAGCCATTTTTGGAGAAGTTTATACATGTAATTCACCAATGTCTTTTCGTGTTTAAATTCAGGGAGTGGAGAAGTTTATACGTGGGGGTGGAAGGAGTGTGTTCCCTCTGGGAAGGTTTTTGGAGACCCAAGTTTGGGAGGGAGCTTTGAAAAGGATGTATTTGAAAGGCAGAGTTCATTTTTGACAGAGCAAGGTACTTTCAGTTTGGCATCTTTGTCATGAATTGTGACAACGAAGAGAGTCTTGTATTCCTTGTTGCTGACTAGTAGAGGTGGTTCTCTGACAGTAAGCCCTACCTCTCAAGGCTCACGATCAACTGGTGGAACCATATCCAGCGCTGATGCTAGAGGAGGTGGAGAAGAAAGTACAAAACGAAGAAGAATATCATCGGCAAAGCAAGCAGCTGAAAGTTCATCATCTGGTGATGAACCTCTCTCAGCATTGCCATGCCTTGTGACGCTGAACCCTGGAGTAATGATAGCCTCTGTTGCTGCTGGGGGGCGCCATACTTTAGCATTGTCGGGTAATTCAACTGTGTTCTGAATAATTGCTGCCTCTATGCCACAGTTTTGATGCATAGTATTTTGTATTCTGGTCATGGTACGTAGGTTCGTATGCAGTATGAAATTTGAAGCTATGGAAGATCAATTTTCTAAAGCAAGACATATGATACTGATTTCCCAAAGTTTCAGATATAGGACAGGTGTGGGGTTGGGGCTATGGAGGCGAAGGGCAGCTTGGTTTGGGCTCCCGGATACGTATGGTGTCCTCTCCTCATCCTGTGCCTTGTATAGAGCCCTCTTCTTATGCAAAAGATAGAGCTGCAGCACTCTCTAGAGGAAGCATGATTTCCGAGGGACAGAGTTTTAGAGTTCCTGGAAGTTATGTGAAGGGTATTGCTTGTGGAGGGCGACATAGTGCAGTAATCACAGGTATGCCTAGGAAGTATGAAGTCATGAGCATTCGTGCTGGATCCTCTCTAGTGTTGTTACTCTGAAGTTTTTAATTCATTTGATTACCTGTTCATGTATGCATATTCTCCAGCTGATATAAAGGTTGTTGAATTCTAAACTCTAGAAAGGATAGACAGGTTCTTTTCAGATTTGAACAGGGAATTGTAAGATTTATTGAAATAACTATGATATCATTATGAATTCAAAACAATTAAAAACTTGTGAAAATGTTGTTTTAATATGAAAAATTGATAAGAAAACTTTCAAAATTTAAGGGAGAGAACAAAAAGATTTGAAAATTGTGCGTGCTTTGTGTTAATATGTAGTAGCATATGAACAAACGTGGACAATCGCAAGAATAATTACTAAAACTCACGAAATCCATTCGAAATGTGAGGCTCATTTAATGTTATTTTAGATAGAAAAGAAATGATAAGTACGAATCCTAACTAACATGATGGGTATCTATCCTTATTAAGAAATATTATTCGTCAAAAAAAATATCCTTACTAAGAAACTTCTTTATTCACCATGAATTTATTTGTCCTGGAATTAACTAGAGTAAATGTGGAAATAAAATAATTGTTTTTTATCTGCAAAACCTTATAAATGTGGAATTTATTTGTATCTATTTGGCCATGTTTATGTGGTTAACATGGCGTACTCACATTTTCTGTCGTTTATTGCATATAGATGCTGGAGCACTACTTACTTTTGGTTGGGGACTGTATGGACAGGTGAGTTTTTCTGAACAAGTGAATTTCTTTGTGTTGTGTGCTTTTGTGCCTTGTTCTTTCTATTCTTGAAATTATTAGTTAACCAATATATGGCATCTAGTAATATTGTTCACCAACTTCGATCTAATGCTAATCTGACTTTGGATGTTGATCACTATTACTTTAGAAATGAAATCTACAGAAGCATCACCACACAAAAACTTCTCTTTTTTTTTTAAAAAAAAAAAATGTAAAACCTGATTGTTTAAAAACCAACGGACAGAACTCATTTATCAGTATGATCTATTATTTATTCTAGGGCAATTTATCAAATATGTTTTTTAGGATTTTTTTTTTGAATGAAGCAATTTTATTGTGATGTATGATGATGGGAAATTCAATAAGTTATATAGGGCTAGCTATATGTTATATTATTTTTAAAGGGGTTCATTTTTTCACTTATCGAAACATAGATAAAATAAATAAAGGGATTCAATGTGTTATAAAGTCCAAGCTTTATGATCTAGCACAAGCTCTCTTAATCCCAACTCCCTGCGGGCAGAGGGAATCTTTAGTTTATAATGAGTTTTAACTTTTCCTTAATTTGATATTGCAATATTGTCTACATCTGTGGTGTTCAAGAGACATTATTTATCTATTTCCTTGAGATGTAACCTGACTTTTGTGTTCTTCCCACTTTATATACTGTTATCAGACCTACACGCAACAAGTTCATTGCAGTATTCTATTAGAATTAGTTCATACATAGAATGTAGTCTTTTCTAGTTGCTGATAAAAGTTGTGTATATGGGCAACCTTATTACCTTGTCAGTTGTTATGAAGAAGAATGCACTGGATTGATTGAAACATGTCTACTGCTTTATCTGATATAGGGGTGCTATTCCTTTCATGTTTCTGTGCCATTGATTTCTTTGCTGTTAAACTTAATTGGAATTCGGCTTCACAATTATGCAACCAAACTACCCAAAGTATATGCTTTTCTACTCAGCTGTCATGTTTAACATTAATCCTTATATCCATCCTTGATACTGGTTGAGTCCCTACTTTTGGCTATTCTTCTGGATTAACATGTGTAGGTAAAGTAAAAAATTGTAAAGAAAAAGCACTATAGATTTTGAAGATGAGTTTCATTTAAAAGGGGATGATCTATTATATTCCTTTTACTGTTCTTCTCTTTTCAACTCTCTTTGTTGCTGCATGTTTTGGCTAACCATGATAAAGGAGTAAAACTGTTTGCTTTGTCATGTTGTTTTTGTCAAGTGTGGGCAAGGAAGTACAGATGATGAGTTAAACCCAACTTGTGTGTCTTCCTTACTTGGTATCCGAATAGAGGGTGTTTCTGCGGGATTGTGGCACACAATCTGCATATCAGCTGACGGTGATGTGTATGCATTTGGTGGGAATCAGTTTGGGCAGTTGGGAACTGGTGCTGATCAAGCTGAGGTATACTCATTTGTTGTTTCCTTCATTAAAATGGAGAGACAATGATAATCTCTCATCATATCACACGGTTGTGCCAGTGGTATGATGATACCTAGCTTTAAAATTCTAAGCAACAACCTAGCTATTGACCCAACCAGTTTTTTTATAATTCTTAGCCTTACCTTTATCCTATAATGTTGGAATGTGGATGGCTTCTAAGTTAGTAAAAAGTATTTTATTCTTCTATTTCTGATATGACTTTAGTTCATTGTTACCACTATCTCAATGTTCTACTTTCATGTTGAGAAATTATCTCCCTTGAATGGTATTTGTGCAATTAACTTCAGTACTTGAATTTTTATACCAGACTCTGCCAAGGCTATTGGATGCTTCAAGCTTGGAAAATATGAATGCAAAAAGTGTATCATGTGGGGCTCGTCACAGTGCGTTAATAACAGGTATGCCATCATGGATTTGTATTGGCATCTATAATTCGTTTTTGGTAAGTGCTAATGGGAAACCACCCTAAGACCGATGAACATGTCATGTTTATTCAAATTTGAACACTGCCATATTTTAGCTTTGCACTTCGTACACCTTCACCAATCCATACCAACAGGGGAAAAGATAAAGATAGAAGTAAAACAGAAAAAAGGAAAGAAACTGTGGGTGTGTTCGTTGGACACCTATATCAGTACTCAATTCAGGTGTGGTAGTTCAATCAAACTTTCACAGTTTTATGTTAGTCTTTTCATTTCTTTGCATATAAATAGTTATTTCTATGTTATATGGTTATTTGTTTAAAATTATATTCATTTTTTTCAGCTGCTAAATTAAGCATAAATGTTTTGTTTGGTCTCAAATATAAGTTCAAATGGGGTAGTCATGTCCAAGTTGAAATGATTAATAGTTTTCTTTAGTAAATTTCAGCTAATTAGAAAATTTCTTACTAATGGGATAACTGAGTGGAAAGAATGCCCAATAAATATAACCTTATATGCGAAGACTTTACTTTTGTAAAGGCAAATAGTGGTACCGATGTTATTGAAGACTAATTAAGAGATCATACTGAGAAAGGCTTTAGAAGGATGAATTAAGCTTGGATTACTATAACATCTTGGACTAATCGAACATAACTATAATTTGAGATGGTGAAACATAATGGTATTAATTACTTCAATAGGTAGTCAATTTCCTTTTTCTAACTTTTTCGTAGGGAGTCATATGCAACGAAGCTACTCACTCACCTCGTACAGAGTCTATTACATTTTAATCATCATAGGCATATGAGAATTTTAACTTTATCTGAATTGATGCTTACAAATATGTTGTTACTGACATACCTGTTGACTTACTCGGCTGTCTCTGTTTCTTGAAGAGGATAGGAAGGTGTTCTGCTGGGGATGGAACAAATATGGTCAGGTATTATGCTTGGACCGATCAGTTGTCAAGCTACTGTTACCATGGCGCGACACTGCATTTATATAATTTCATCTTTTTGTATTTTGTATCATATGAAATGTGTTTTGAAGTGTTTTGTTAGAACATAGAGGACCAACTTATGCTAGGGAATCTAATTTAGAGTCTCTGTTTGCTTGTGGCAGCTTGGTTTGGGCGATGTGATCGACCGCAACATTCCTTCTCAAGTCACTATTGATGGTTGTGTCCCTAAAAATGTTGCTTGTGGCTGGTGGCATACCCTTCTTCTTGCTGAATCACCCACTTGAATTCTTCACTTGCCAGAGGCCTTCCCACAATTTTGTAGTTAGCAGTTTTCAAGATCGGTAACTTACTGAGTAATATGTATATGTACACACACTGTAGCTTGTATACATATACATATATGCGTGTACTCAATTCTTTCATGGCCGATGTCCACCATGACTGGCCCCCTATCTATAACACCGTTGCAAGAACCAAGCATAGGTTCCAAAGATGTATAACATTGTTGTTCATCCATTGTGTATGTCTCTCTTTATGCAATTTGAACCCTCTAATGCAGTGGTTGGTGAGGGATAAACAACTTTATGATGTAATGATATGCCTTGTAATTGTTATGTACATAAGTGTTTTTGTATTCCTTCAATTACATTTTGGAAGATGTTTTGGATTATTTTATTAAGGATAAAGTTTTCATTCAAATTGGATTTGCAGAAATTTCTCAAATTCAATTTATTAAACTGGTGTGTTCGAAATTTATGTGATTATGACATGGATTTTAAAGAATGCATATGATAATCTCGTGCTATATCAAAAATGCTTCTCACATACATTTCGGATACATGTTAGTGTAAATTTGCATGTCCTTCTTCAATGGTTCAATGCAATGAAGCTGAGTAGAATTCATAGATGTCCTCCTTTATGTTTAGTGCAGGGATTAGCCTTGAATTTAGATTGAGATTTTGAATAATTTTCTTAACCGAATTGTGAGTAATTTGGTTAATAAGTAAAAAATAATCTTTACGAGGCTCACATGTTTAGCAGATTTCGAGCAGTCGGCCCACTTGATCGGTCACATAGGCTCATAAAAATTTTCTCAAATTTTATTATCCGAATTATTAATCATCCAAACAGTACGAATACCTTGAAATTGGTCTATATGATTGGGTTTCGAGGGACCTAGGGCTGTACGGCTTACACGAGTTTCGTGAACTTGGACTCACACTTGCTAGTGGACCCCACGGCCGGAACCAGGGTAGGAAATACAATGGGCGTAGCGCAGGAACCGGCGGGTCTTAGTTGTAGGGATATGTATAAACAATTATTGTTAAAAAATGAAGTCAATGAAATGAATTGGGTTTTTTTTTCTTTTTTTCTCAAGTTTATCCGCGAGTTCATTATTCAATAGAATTGCTGAAAGTGATTTCATTCAAACAAGTAATTGATTAGTCAGAGTAGAAGGTTCTCTTTTAAATTGTTGAAAGATGATTTGAATATTGATTAGACCATTTTCTTTTTATACTGCCTCCTTCTATCCCACTTTACCTTTATTATTTATATTTTTTTCTTTCCTTTAAGACAGAGTATTTGAACCTAACAGTGAACCACAAAACCCAATGAATGTGAGTTTTATTTTAGGATTTTACCTAAAAATCATATATCTTTTCAAATTATAATAGTAAATTTTGGAAATAGGTATTTATCATCAAATCCTTCACATTCTAATATACAAAATAATATATTGGACGGGGTGAAAGGTTCTTTTGAATGTTATGCCTTTATCTTTTACTGTTTTAAGTCTTTATATATTGAAAGGTTCTTTTAAATGTCATGTCCCTATCCTTTATTGTTTTAAGTCTTTATACACTCTATGCGGACCAATTTTTAGCTTTGTTCAAAGTAAATAAGACCGAAAAAAATATTTGATTTCTTGGAATAAAAAATACACCCATTCTTTCATTGGTGTTCAAGTTTTTGGCATTGTATTTTTACTTAAGTCTATTATTGAGGTGCCCACCTCTCTTGATCTTTATTATAACCCTAATCATTGTTGAATAAACGAAATATATATATATATAAAACAATCTATAAATTGAAGTTTTAAAGTACAGAGATGTTTACAACCCATAATTTAAAATTATTTAGGTTAGTAAGTTTTTTATGTGAATAAGGCTATATTATCACTTTTTTTTTATACAATTATTTGACAATGCTATCATAATAATGCGATAAAATAAAAATGTGGTATAAGATAATACTCTTTTGAGTATTTATAATAATAAAAAAAGGTAAAGATCTTACCTTTAAATTTCAATTAAAAAAAAAAAAAAACCTGAGAAGAATTTCTGGTTTTTCATATAAAATCCTAAACAAGCATTAAATGGATAAAACTAATTGAAGGTTTAGACGAAAAAAAAACAAGTGGAGGCCACGACTGAAACTAGAGTCAAAATTAAAAAATTGTCAACATATCAGAAAACGACAGGCACAATTTGCTAACGAATCTTCCATTTTTCTGCCAAATACAGATCGCGAAGTTTGACTAAGACCTCTCCACATTCATTTCAAGAACCAATACGTTGAAGCCCTCATCCACTACCCACCCAGTTTCTCTCTCTCTCTCTCTCTCTCAATGGAGACGACCACTAAGCTGCTCATATTCACGGCGGCGCTTCTAATGTGCGCCGGGTACGCAACCTCCGCTGTACGCTGTCCCAACTGCGGCAACGTCACAGTCCCTTACCCGCTCAGCACGGGCCCTACGTGCGGGGACCAGTCGTACAAGATCCTGTGCGACGCGGGCTCGCTCAAGTTCGAGACGCTCAACAACACCTACCCGATCATGTCCGTCAGCCCCTCCGCCCAACGGTTCGTGATCACCCCCTCGAACTTCCTCCCAAACACCTGCATCACATCGGATATCGCCCACCAGGGCGTCCAGCTGAACAGCAGCCTCCCCTTCAACGTCACCAGCAGCAACACCATCGTCTACCTCAATTGTACCAATGACCTCCTCAGATCACCGTTGAATTGCTCGTCAACGAATCTCTGCCACGTGTACGTCAACAACAGTGGGGCCGTGGGTCCATGCGAGAACGCACCACTGTGTTGTACGTTCCGGGCTGGCGGGTCGTCAACCTCGTACATGATCCGGGTCCGGACGTCCGGGTGTAGCGCTTACACGAGTTTTGTGAACTTGGATCCGACCTTGCCCGTGAACCGGTGGCCCCAGCCGGGTCTGGAGATCCAGTGGGTCTTGCCTCGGGAACCGGTTTGCGGGTCTCAGGCGGAATGTAATGATGGGTCCAACTCTATCTCTAACTCCACTTGTGGGCTCGACCCAGCTGGGGCTGGGGTCCGTCGGTGCTTCTGTAACTCGCCGCTTGTATGGGACCCCGTTGAAGGGGTGTGTGTTGAGAGTAAGTTGAATTTTTTTTTTTTTTGACAGATATTTCACACGGGTGGAGTGCAGTGGCTAACACGTCACTTTGTTTTTTTTTGTTTTTTTTTTCAGATTGTCAAATTACTGGGAGTTGCGGCGGATCAGACCGGACTGCACTCATAGCAGGTACTTTCTAAAGTAGAGGAAAGATTAATAGTCTTTTTATCGCACTTATTTTATATTGATTCAAGTGGCGTATTTTAAATGATTTTCTTTAAGTCAATGATTATTTTCCCACTAAGGGTGAAGAGTAGGGAAAGCTTCTGGACATGCTAAGCCTAGCTGTAGAATGATATTTTTACAAGTTAGACATGTCAATTTTTTTAATTTTTTAATTTTCACTTATATTGTATCATGTGAATTGTCCCATAATTTTATAAGAAAGTTGTAATAGAAGCTGTATTACTTAACTGAATGTCTGAAAAAGACGGATTAAGCTTATATGCTATAGAATTTTCTACTGTATGCTGGAATAAAACCAAGGGTTCAGATTCAATTTAAATTTTTTGCAAAAAATCTGGATCCTTGATTTTATTACAGCATACATGCTGTAAAAAAATTCTACAGCATGTAATCCAAATCCGAAAAAGACTAGGTCCATGTTGTAAGAGTAATAATTCATTGGCGTGATAGAATATATATATATATATAGGATTTTTTTGCATTAGTTTTGATATATATGTTTTTAATAAGTATTTACGTGGTTGTTTGTCTATAATATCTAAGATTTTATTGTCTTTCTTTGTCCAGCTCACCTATATTTGACGTCGTTGTATATTTAATATTTTCTACAAAAATGAGAATGTTTTTGTAGGTTTAACTAGTGGTCTTGCTGCAACGCTGATTGTGAGCATCATTGCAATTCTACTCTACAAACGCCATAGGCGCACCAAAGAAGCACAAGAGCGGCTGGCCAGAGAGCGTGAAGAAATCCTAAATGCCAGCGGCGGAGGCAGAGCTGCAAAGCTATTCACTGGCAAAGAGATCAAGAAAGCAACACACGATTTCGCCAGAGACCGCCTCCTAGGCGCTGGAGGGTATGGTGAAGTCTACAAAGGTATTATACAAGATGGTACTGAAGTTGCTGTCAAGTGCGCCAAGCTTGGAAACACCAAAGGCACCGACCAGGTCCTCAATGAGGTCCGAATTCTCTGCCAAGTCAACCACCGAAGCCTCGTGCGCCTGCTTGGTTGCTGTGTTGAGTTAGAGCAGCCTATTTTGGTCTACGAGTATATTGAAAATGGAACTCTTTTAGAGCATTTGCAGGGTCGGATGTCTGGTGGCCGAAGTAGCCTCGCTTGGAACGATCGTCTCCACGTCGCCCACGATGCTGCAGAAGGTCTTGCATACCTCCATTCCTCTGCAGTTCCTCCGATATATCACCGAGATGTCAAGTCCAGTAACATTCTGCTGGATGAGAAATTGAATGCCAAGGTTTCGGATTTTGGGTTGTCTAGGTTGGCTCATACTGACTTGAGCCACGTCTCAACATGTGCTCAGGGGACTCTCGGATACCTTGATCCTGAATATTATAGAAATTATCAGTTGACAGATAAAAGCGATGTTTATAGCTTTGGAGTTGTGCTGTTGGAGCTGTTGACGTCTCAGAAGGCTATTGATTTTAACAGGGACTCAGATGATGTGAACTTGGCAGTTTATGTGCAGAGATTGGTGGAGGAAGAGAGGTTGATGGATGCCATTGATCCGATGCTTAAAGAGGGAGCCAGTACTTTGGAGATGGAGACTATGAAGGCTTTGGGTTTTCTTGCTGTGGGTTGCTTGGAGGAACGTCGACAGAACCGGCCTTCCATGAAAGAAGTCACTGAGGAGATCGAGTACATTATAAGTATTTCTAAGGCAAAGGAGGTGCAGAATTAGTTGTTAACCAAGTGCCTAGGGAGACGGATTAGTAATCAAGCAGTTGGTTCAAGGATTGTGTATACTATCGGTGTTAGTTTTTGAACATTATTATTCCCACGCATGTGTGTTTAATGCTTATAATGTATATGGATGAACATCAACCACCTTTGTTTTGCTTGAATAAGAAGGGGGTTCTGTATTACTAGTTCATTGGGGGCATGAAATATGAAATGAGCTTGCAATCATGATTTTATCTCATAAAATGGGGAAGAAAAAAGAAAAAAACTCCCTTACCGAAAAGGCTAATAAAAATACAATATGAAAAAAGTGTACTAATGGCATCAGCATCCATTTTAACTCTCCAATAAGTCTAGTAACAAACAAAAACCAAAAACCACCGTTATCAGCAAACTTTGATTGCAACCCTAAACAAAATTTGTGAAGGCAGACGTCCCGGCAGAACCAATATTCTAGTTTGATCTGGGTGTAGCCCATTCAACTCGAAGGATGAGGCTGTCATAACCATATCCATTGAGCTTGTTAATAGCTCTCTCAGCATCTTCCCTGTTTCCAAAGTTGACAAAACCAAAGCCTCTACTCATGCCAGTCTTTTGATCAATAGCAACATAAACACGAGTAACAGTGCCAAATGGGCGGAATAGTTCAAGCAAGTCGGGCTCCCGAGTATCCTCTGACAAATTAGTGACCCGAACTGAATTTTCATCATTCCTGCGCCTCATATCTGATCCACTGGATCTTTCTGCACCTGGTCTCATGCTTGGAGGCACATAAGCTGGCTTGCCAGAACCAGGTGCAACCACAGAGGTATCTGATGCAGGAGGTTTATCAACGAAGGCATCGGTCTGTGGGGCAAGATCCTTGTATGGGCACCTAGATGTCCAGTGGTCACCTTTCTTACCACAAGTCCTGCACACCATGAGAACAGCACCTGCTTTACCAAGCTGAGACAAGTTGTCTCCTGCTACCTTGTTTTCTTCTGCTTTGGTACCTGTTGGCAAGTCCATATTAGAAATAAGTACTAGAATACCAAGATCCATGCTAGATGATGGGAAACTAATACTCTAAAGAGCCTGAAGAAACTTTAGCCAACCAGCAAGCATTGCTGGATATTGTACCATTCTTCACAATCAGAAACTTAAGAGCAACAGTTCCCCAATGAGGAAAATTATCAATGAAAGCACATACAAAGCCCATTTATCTAAAAATTTACCTTTCTATGCTACACAAGGAGGCTTGAGATTTATAGAAGTAGAGACTTATGATTGTTTCCAAGACCACCATGTCAAAGCAAATATTGGAATAGAAAATCTTTATTCCTTATTGGATTGTGAAATAACAATGCCATACGTCAATACCAGATATCCCTTGGAACATAATTGTTTCTTTTTACATGTCAATGCAATAGGATGGTGCCTATTATGACCAGGGTTCGGACTTCATGCAGACAACAACTAGCTAATTACATGCTAATTTAAGTTCATGAGAACAATAAATTAGCTTCCACATACAACTTCAGGAACATGATCTTTATGTCTATCCATAAGTAGTGAGAGCGAGCTTGGTTCTCTGGCGCCTAGCTATTTCCAGCTAGTCTAATCTTCTCTGGCGCCTAGCTATTTCCAGCTAGTCTAATGTAGACCGAAGGATGAAGGTTTATAAACACAAAAGGAAAGATGCAAGGCAGGTCATAGTTTCATTACACACCCGAGGCATATGAAAATTGAGAGAGCATGTCAAAAGAAAATAATATCAAATCCACAGGTCATGAACCCAAAGCCTCAGTGCCCAAGGCAGAGCCAAGAATTCATATTTGGTGTGGAGGAACTAAAATAATGAAATATAATAACAAGATTTTTTTTTGTTGTTGTTCTCTTTATATACTATGTTTTTATTATATATAAATTTATGATATGTCAATTCAAAATAAAAATGAAATATTTTATAACACAATATGTGTATCACAAAAAGTATATCTATCAAACTTCATAAAAATGAGCCAATATTGATATATCAATAAGGTAAGATGTAGGCACTAGTACAAAAAGAAACAAAAAACAAAAACAAAATGTCTAAAATTGCAGCCTACGCTTTTTCATTTCATTGGATGTCGAATTTATGTGTCTTGTATGTAATATAAAGCTAGATACATGAACGGTCACCTCAATAAAATTTGTAAAACAAGTTAAAAATAATTTTTCTTTTCTTTCGAATCACATAGATGTCAAACAAATATTCAAATTTGACCACATTGAAATGGATTTTAGATAAATAAAATCAATCTTTAATTTCTATAATTTTATATTACAATCAAATCAATGTAGTATTTACTGCAATTGAACTAAATTTCTTATTCATCGAAAAAAAAAATGGTAATTCTCTGCTCTCTCAGCAAATAGAAAAAAAGTACTTAACAATTTTAAAAGGTCATAAAAATTTCTTTCCAGAAGATTGTCCTTTCATAATAAGCGACTATAGGATCCTAAATTAGCCGCAAACTTAGAGACAGATAAACCAAGAGAATCCTAAAGGTTGTAAATTTTCCAATGCTTAGATTTTAATCAATTGCGACCCTTGGAAAACAAAGCTCCATGAGCTATTCTAATTCAACCATTTTGCTTAGTTTAGATGAATTCTTATAATTTATTCACAAGGGAAAACGAATTTCTACGTTCTAAAACCCAAAATACCCTTGAAAATAATATTTTCAGTTCTCGTTTTCATTCGTATTCCTCCGCAACCAAACAGAAACTCAAATTAAGCAAATCAAAACCACATATATCAACACATGAACACACGGGTAAAGAGAGAGCGTGAGAGAGAGAGAGAGAGAGAACCAGGAGCCCTGGGGCGCTCAAGGAGGATCTCCTCCGTGGAGACCATGGTGAGGCGACTGCCAACGTCCTCACGAACGGCGTCGCCAAACTTGGGCCATGACCGGCGCTCCACAGCCCGTTTGCTCAGCTGGGCCTTGGCGAGCTTCCGGACCCGGGTCGTGGTTGTGATCTTGACCTTGTTTCCGTCTTCGTCGAACTTGTACTCGATCACCTTCTTGATTCCGTTCGCGTCCGGCCCGATTATTTGGCGAGGCGGGAGCAGGAAGTCCAAGTCCTCACCGTCGTCCTCTTCGAGCTCTCCCCACCGGAGCTTGCTCGGTTGGGTAGTCGGGTTGGGGCCCGGAGCTGTAACGAATTTGTCGAGCGCCATGGGTTGGGGATGTGAGTGTGCGTGTATATGATGGATTCGGAGACGAGGGTTTGGTTTTATGCACGAGAACGCAAAGGATATGGTAGGAACTACGGTGTCGTTTTGGTATTAGCTTTGGCCATTCGGCTTGTAATACAAATGGGCTGCTCTCTGTTTCTTTTGGTGGGCTAGCTATATTAACCTTTTTAATTTGAGTTGGGCTTTTCCAAGTGAAGTCTTTCCCATATCCTCTATTGGACACGTTGAGCATTATTTCTTTGCTAATCTGACCAAAATAAATAGATAGTTTTTTGTTTTTTATTTTTATTTTTGTCATTTTGTGTGTTTATTGAAGCGGCATTGAAGCCATAGTTAGAGTGTTAAATGAGCCAAGTTGAAACTCGATTTAGTCTCGATTTGAATAATAAATGAGTAGTTCGATAACACAATAATATGCTCGAATATTAAATGAAACGTATTCGTATAAATTCAATTCAACTCAAATAAAGCTCGTGGACTCGGCTTATATAAGTTATTAAGTTTGACTCGAATCCTTAGCTCGCTGGTATATATATATACCCAAAAACATAGAAAAATAAAAAACATAAAATAAAGGTATTGAGCATATCCACCGACAAAAAGCGATACAAACGATAAGACTAACCGGCAAAGACAAATTCAGGATTGAGAGCAACGAAAGGTGGAGGAGGTCGGCCATTTTGAGGTGGAGGAGAGGTCTATTAATTTATTATGTTACAAGTTAATATGTTAGACTCATTAATTAATATAATAGAACTATACAGTATAAGTATAACATATAGAATAATTATATGTGATTTCTGTCTATAATATAATATAATATAAGTATAAGGTATATCATATAACTATATATTATAATTTATAATTATAAGTATATGTGTATATATGTATAAATTATACATATATTTATATGTTATTATGTCTATAATTATAGTTAATATTTTTATTTGTACACTATTGGCATGCGTAGCTTCCCACACAACGTTGTGTAAAAAAAAAGGCTTTTCACACAACGTCTTATCTTTTTTCTTTTTTTCTTTTTTTTTCTTCCTAAGCATTATACAGGGAAAAAGGGGAAAAACAATAAATTTTCAAAACCAAAAAATTGCACCCGCGTTTACTCTTCCCCATACTGATTTAAACACATTTCATGGCACACACTGAGACAATTATCTTCCAAGATTTCAAATTCAATCGCAGTCCTTTACTTTTTTCAATTCTAACGGTCAAATTTTCCCAGACTTCAACATCTCGCCTCTCTCTTCACATTTCTCTGCAACATTTCAATCCCTATGCCTCTTTACTTATCCTTTTAACACCTCTATGCACATAATCTATCTTCTGTATTTTTTTCTTCCTTTTGCATCATACACTCATTCACAACATAAAGGAATGAAGGAGAAAAACCAAAGAACGGGTGTTGATGGTTCCAACCCATGAAAGAATGAAGTCTTGAGGTGGCCAGAATGATGAAGCAGAATGAAACAAAGATCCAGAAGGGTCTTCACCTTGGTAGTGCTGAGTAGTTGACGAGCCTAACGAAGAAGAAGCGGCGAGCAGCTGTTGTATTTATGTTCATAGCTTTTTCCTTCGCCAGTGAGTGCAAGCCGTCATTTCACCCAGCTACTGCCACCACCACAGTGAGAGGCCATCCTGACCGTCGATATTTGTTAAGTTAAGATTTTATAAAATTTCAATCAAGCTTAAGCGACTTGAGCTTGATTGGAAACTTGGCTCGTGAACCTAACCAATTTTAAGGCAAGCTCAAACATGGCTAGCTTCTTTACAAGCTGAACATTCTTTCAAAACTCGTCACAAGCTCGAGCCGAGTTCGAGCTCCCAAGCAATATACTCGAGCCAAGTTTGACAATCCAAAACTCGGCTCAACTCAAATACAGCCCTAACTATAGTTGTTAGTATCTTGTAATTTTGGGCAAATGTAACAATTAGCTGATAAATGCGATATTTTGCAATATCTATGTGGCATTACGATTATTTTTCTGAAAAATAAGTGGTGGAAATACTTTTCTTCTTTATTATTATTATTATTATTATTATTATTATCATTATCATTATTATTATTATTATTATTATTATTATTTTTAAAAAAAAAACTTCAACTACAACTTGCGTAAATAATTCACGAGATTACGAGAAGACTAAATTATCATATTACAATAGCATTAAAACACATCACATCAATTTCATTTTCACGCCAATCATACACTATACGCTATTCCCAAATTACATACGGCTTATATTATTTCGTTACTCAACTCCAATACCCTTTACTTTTCCTCACCTCGTTGTTGCTACTGCAATTTCAATCACTGTAAAAAATTTTACATATGGAACTAGGAGTTCATGGCTGGCTAAGACTCTGTATGTTTCGACGTAAAATGTTAAAAATTATTTTAGAAAAATGTTTTTTGATGTTTAGTGTTGGTACAGTTTATG
>FXXK01000154.1:0-20665 GCA_900184695.1 Betula pendula
AATTATAATGTGAAATTTGAGGGGATGACCATCTGGCCTGGCCGGTTAGAGCTGCTTATATTGTCATCTTCCTCAGATTATATATATATATATATAGTTGATCGAATAACGAATAAATCTAATCGTTGTCCTTTACGTCAACTGTTTTTGTACGCAACCAAAACAGCTTCATTGAATTCCTTTACTCATTTTTTGTTTCTCTTGAATGATCATAGAGAGGCAACGGATTTTCCAAGTAATTGATCATGTTTTCCCACTGACAACGGGATAATTTTTTTATTTTTTTTGTTCTTTCTCCTTATTTCGTTCCTCACTCTGTGTTTTACCTTCGAATTCTCACATATCCTACACTATTTTGGCATAAAATATTTTATGTATTTTTCCTCTTTTGTAGTATTTGGTGAGACATAAAATATTGGTCAAACTATAAAGTTTTTCATTGACCAAGAAAAATAACATTCACGATGCATAAAATAATTTATGTTTTTCATTTACATAAACTATTTTTCACTGCTTTTCAAGTCTCTCACATGCACCTTAGATAAGCAATTGTGAGAGAGCTTCTTATGGGGCCTTTTTTGCCCAAACACTTGCTCAGTCATCTGGGCCCAAATGCCGAAAAACATTTTCAATTGAAATCATTTTTTTTTTAAAATAATTTCAACTAAAAGATTGTACGCCGAAACAAACGGACTAAGAGACACATTAATTAAACACTCCAATTAATTAGTTGAATTTTAATTTATCGTATTATTTTAGAGAATATCAAATGCTATATATACCGACAATTGTTGACAATTGTTACCGTGCCCGTGGGATTTGGTGCGCGCCAAATGTTTTCCAAGACATGCTTAATATCTTATGGCAAACCTCAAATGTAGGTAATCTAAAACGGTTACTTGGACCCCGGCAACTTTCAAAGAATTCGGAAACTTGCTAGTTTTTTCCACGCGCTTTGTGGACAGACTATAGGTCAAACAAAAAACCACTGCTTCCCCCAATCAAAACGTTTAGGATGCATGAGGTTTGACCTAATTAATCCCTCTTTTGACTTTCAACTCACCGATACCGTCCGATTTGTGGGCCACCCTTTGTCCATAACCTTTCTCCCATTACACGAGCAAAATGACAGGAAGTGCGTATAATGTAGGGGATCATGCTGACATGGTCAATAATCAACTAAGTACTCGGGCCGGGAAAAAAGAAACTAGTTTTTTTTTTTTTTTTTTTTTTATCTTTTCCACATTGTATGATAATTTTTGTTTATACTTGTTTATACAAGGAAAATAAAAAGGAGAACAAAAATGTTGGGGATTTTCCATACGCACTGATGACAAACTCGATCAAGGAATTTTCATGGCTTGAGACCAACTAATTTTCGGTCTCTAAATTCTGCGACAACAAATCAATAGGCTTCTTGACTAGTTGTTCGCCTATGAAGTCTGTCTGTTGCCAATTTGACTCTAAAGTTTCCATTATTTGATAGACCTTAACAGAATAGGTCTTTAGTCAATTCCATATGAGTGAGAATATTGCTTAATTTGATCGCTTTTATGCTTTCTCATTATTATTTTTGTAAGTCGCTTTTATGCTTTCTTCCTTGCCATAGTGGGTGCAATGAATCCACCTTCTTTTTGGTTTGTACCAATCAGAGGACGACATGCGGTGGCGAGACAGGCTGTGGGGAGTGGGGGGGTGGGGGGGGGGCCATAGACTTTTTAAATTGGTTGGCCTCCCAAACAAAAAAAAAAAGAAAAAGAAAAAATTATATGGGCTGGCCCCTAAAAAAAGTTTGTGTCGATAAAAAAACGCCCTGCCTAGACACGTACGTACGTTGCATTAATTTCTTTAAAAATAATAGTAGTAATTTACAAAACCCAAACACAAATGTTTTAAAATATAATTAAGGCTCTCGAACAACCAAGATGCGATCATGAACAATGAATGACAAGTGTCACCAAGTGTTCGGGATTCAATTTCGAACGTTCGAAAATAATTGTACCAAATGATCAATCCTCATTTTCGAACGATCAACGACAATCTAGAAGTATCTTTTATTTTGGACACCTCAAGCTTTTCTTGACCATGCATGGAACCTATATACGCCCATTTGCTTCATTAAACCCTAGCGAGAGAAAGATGGGTTCAACTCGGAGGATTTTCCCTCAAAGCTTGGAGAAGCTACTACATCATGATAAGAAGTTAAACCCAACCTCCAAGCTCGTTTTTAAGCATGATTTATTTTTGTACAACTTGTGTTTTAACATGCTCAACCAATACATGATGTTAAAGTTGATATTTTTCTTGTAAGAGATGGAGAACCCATGCATGAAAGTTATAGATTTAAATATATGATTTCTTTACTACATAAACAATGTTTAAATACACATCACACTATGTTTTGGTGCACCTATTTGCTTAGTGAACCCAAAAATTAAAAAAAGAAAAAGAAAAAAAAAAAGGTGGCCTAACTATCCCTATTTGGCCAAAGGGGTGGCTTGGTTTTTATATATATATTTTAATTTTAATTTTTTTTTTTAGTTTTAGATTTTTTTTTCGAATTTATTAGAATATTTTTGTCTTATTAAAAAAAAATTATGGTCATTTTTGTCTTTTTACTAGTATTGAAGGATATTGAAATTCTCTAAGTAGTTTAAGGAAGACATCGATACAATTGGTAGTTGAGGGGGACAATAATAATAGAGTTGTAGTTTGAGAAAAGTATGTGTACTTTTCCTAGATTTTAGAAAAAGGTCCACATACTCCGGTTCCTCAAACTACCACTCAATTGACAATGTCTCACTCAAAATTTTAATTTGGACAATGTTTTTCTAAACTACCAAAAATTTGTCAATATTCCTCTAAGGATAGAATAAAGACAAAAATGAAACTAATTTTTTTTAATAAGACAAAACTATCCCTATAAATTCTTTAAAAAAAACAAAAGAGCAAAGTAGAAAACTAAAAAAAAAATTATAATTCCCAGCCTCTTTTTTAAAAATTTAGTTTTGGTTTTTTTTTTAAAGAATTTTTATTTTATTAATAGTATTTTTGTCATTGAGAGGATATTGTCACAATTAAAAATTTGAAAAAACATTGCCAATTGGATGTAGTTGAGGAGTACGTGGAATTTCACCTAAATATTTTTTTTAAAAAAAAGTTGGGAGTACAAGGTTGGGCCAAAGCCCAAAAGGCTGAAAATAAAAAACCGAAGAAGGCGAGGACTAGCCCATCTATGATGACTAGGCCATGAAATTGCTTTAGCCCATGAGACTGTTACTTTCTTTATCCTATTAAACGATTTTTTTTTTAAAGGAAAGTAATTCGAGCTTGCATCTGAACCGTCCACATAATGTTACGGACCGTCAGATTGCAAGTCCGACACTAACGGTAGAGATGCAACTGTAGCGGTCCAGTAAGTTGGAGAGAGAGAGAGAGAAAGGGATCACGCTTTGACTGAACCAGACCCACAAAATTTCTCATTGAAACTCCAATGGCAGAGCCAACAGTATCTCCAAAAGGTATGTATAATCATTGAATCTAACTTTGATCTTCATTTTCTGCACTCCTATATATATATATATATATGTTCTTTTTAATTACAAATCTTCATTGTATGTGTTTGTTGATTTTAATTTTGCGAGACTAAACTTTATATCTATTTAAAAAGTTGATCATAGGGATGGGTTTTGTGTAAATGAGTTCTATTTGCAATCCTATTCATTGAGAGTGCTTTGGGTTTTTGAAGATGTTTAATTTGTATCAATTTTAGCTCTGGCAATTGGGTTTTGTGTAAAATGTTTACTTGCATGTATGATTCTTTTTAAGCAACTATCAATTCTTATCCTTTCAATATTAATCAGTTTTCTCTGGTTTCATGGTGTTGGTTTTTATGAGATTGTGATGAAAAACTACCAAATTTAGGCGTTCATTCCTTTTTTATCCAAAAGATTTGTTAGTTAAATAGTTTGGCATCATGTGCTCCATTTGTTTCAATGGATAGTTTCTCTCCTAAAGGGAAAAACCAGGCGCCGCGGGGGGGGGGGAAGAAGAGAGAAAGAATTCTGTGAACAGATATTTTGCTGAAGTCATCTAAGGAAACATCAAACATGGTAAATATATTTGCCCAAAGCTTCTTGGGGGGTAGTCTCCATTGGATAAATGGAGATTTAAGTTTAGTGTTTCTATGCTGAGAATCTTATAGCAATTGAATTTCATGCATGTAACCTTTGGAGTTCAAATAATTGAGTGTTACCCTTTCTCTCTTTCTTTTTATCCGCGAAGAAAAAGATGTCAAAGCACCGAATATAATTGAGAGAGGTAAGGAAGAGATTGAAGCAATACTTCACACTGAAAAATCACCAGAACATCACAAGGAAACGCATGGAAGGAGTGATGACATTGACGAGAACACCCCGATAGATGAAGTCAAGGGGCCGAATGTGTTTGAACGGGTGAAAGAAGAGATTGAGGCCCTTGTTGAAGCAATTCATCCGAAGAAAGAATCCAAATAAAAGTCATGAGCCATCTTAGAAGTGAGAGGTGGGTTGAGCCTCTGTCATAAGAAGGTTTGAGAAATGTTTCTGTCAATTGGGATCAGAAAAGAGGATTTAATATTGTATCATAACTGATGCTTAATTTCTTTGCTTTGTATGTTTGTTGCAATTTTACTATCCAGATGAAATCAATCGTGACTGAATTTTTTTCAGTTAGTCCATTGTTCTCATTGACTACTGAAATTATTTATTTCCCTTTCTATAATGGTGGTAATTTGTCATCCGGAAGAAAACGTATGAGAAAAATATTCTTTAACTCCTCAAATGATTATCATGTTATTTGGTAAGTGTACATGCAGTTGCGGTTATTCCCTCTTAACCGCAACCGCAGTTATTTTTTAGTAACCGCAACTGCCAGGTTGGTTAGTGGTTAACCACAACCGATAGTTATGTGGTTATTGAAGGCCGGTTATTAACCGCAACTGCTTTTCAAGTAATGGGCCTTTTGAGCCTCTTTTTAGAGCCTATTTTAGACTTTTTGGGGCATGTTTTAGTGTTTTCAAACATTAGAATTTATTGACTTAGAAAAGTACCTATTATTACTACCAAAAATCTTTCTGTTTTTCGAGTTTTTTGTATTTTAATGTGGTAACATCACTTACACTAATACTTATTTAACCCAAAGGGGTTGGCTCAAGTGGTAAGAGCTTTGGTATTTGTGGTAGTCACATGAGGTCTAAAGTTCGAATCCCCTTAGGTGCAAACAATTTCTTGGGGCCAACCCACCGGCGAAGCCGGAGTATTATCTGATCTGTGTGGAGGGGGCGCTTTACACGGATCCGAGGTTTACCTGACAGGGATGGGTTCACGAAGTGGCCCTACCTTGGAGGGGTTCCTCGTCATCAAAAAAAAAAAAAAAATAGTACTTATTAATACTATTGTAAACATTAAATAGATCAATAGAAAGTTAGACATGTAGCGTGATTCAAATGAGAAGTGAGACTAATAAAAAGTTAGAAACCCTACTCAAATATTATTATTATTATTATTATTTTTATATATTTAATTATTTAATATATATAATAACATATATTATAAACTAGTTAACGGTTATTAACTGTTTTTGCCTACCCATAAAACCTCTAACCATAGCCGGCCTAAGTGATTATGTGGTTAACGGTTATTTGTGGTTAATAACTAACTTGCTTGTACACTCTTATTTGGTATGTAATTCTATTGTTTAGCATATTTGGTTTGGAATTTTACACATTGAGACAAGTAACAGATTTTTAAAGTTTCCCAAGTTGTAAAACACACTGACAACCTCACCATAGTTGCATTATAATATGTTTCACGCTGCAGTAGCCAGATAAGATTAGTGTTAGATGCTGATACCAATTTGATATCATTCTTATAGTATAGGAGAAGCAGGAAGGGGTTGGTTTTATCACAATGCATACTGGCTCCCTTATGCAATGTGTTATCCGTGGCAGCTGAGATTTACTTATATAACTAGTAACTTGAAGCTTGTCAGATTCTAAACTCGCAGTAGCTGATTTCAGATAGAGAGATAATTCATTGTTGGGTAATGTCATATAATTCCCTTCCTATGATGTCTTCAGTCTCTTATCATAAGTCGCAACCCACCACGACCTAATAATATAATTGTCGGTACTTATTTCAGATAAGGTTTAGTAATGAAACATTTGGATTTCTCAACAAGTTGAATGAGTTGGTCTTTCTTGGAACTTTCTCAAACTACTGGCATTTTTGTGTATCATACAGTGGATTGCTCTCAGTTAATTTTACTGTCATTTGTGTTGAGGGGCATCTCCTTTGATGAGTTCCATCTGGATGGTAGAGTTTTGCCTTTAAATGCTCTATATGAAGGATGCATTATCTTATGTCTTCAATTATCCAAAGATGCCATAACTTCATTACCACATAGTTGATAGTGCTACATAGGATGATCATGGCTTTGTGTGTAGACTGAAACTATGGGTACGTAAGTACTCTGTTTGACGGGCTTTTTTAGAGCACAAAAGTATTGAGGAAGAAGAATTAGGTGTGTGGAAATAGAATTTGATGTTTGTAATTTCTATGTTGAGGGTATTTCTGAAAACTGGTATGTTCCAGTTTATGTATTTTCCCTTTAAGCTCTTATATGAAGTCAGTTTAATACTCTTATTATAGTTCAAGCTTGTTTTATAAATATTTCATAGTTTTGGCTTTTTCCTGTAACATCCTGTACTCCAATTATTCCCTTTGAAGTTTGACCTATAAAGTTCTTAATGAAAAAGCCGCAATTATTATTGTAAGTGTCATTGCTTGGATTATTTCTGCTGGGTGAGGTTGCAAAAGGAGGAATTTAGACTAGCAATACATTCCCTCTTTGGCTTCTTCTTTTTTTCTTTTTTTTTTAAAAAAAAAATTAAGGATTGGTCTAATGATTGAATGAGATTGTAAGATAGTTATGAGATAAAAATATAGTATATAGCATTATTATTATTATTATTATTATTATTATTATTTTCCTGGGTTTGATTGTATTTGTCACATGGTAGCTATTTTCTGCTCCTGAATTAGAATGGTGCTTTAGTACACAGAGTAGTCTGACAGATTTTGAATTGAGAATAGAGTTGGAATCTTCTGATCTATGAAGACCTGGCCATCTAGCTCAGTGGGTTGGTGGGGCGAACTTATTTTTTGTTTTTCATAAATGACTATCCCTGCTTGGAATTTTACCTTTTATTGCACTGGAGCAGAAGTTCCATTGAATTCATAAGAAACATGGAGTTTTACTGAATATGAATAAAAAAAAAAAAAACATAAAACAGAAGTTAAGAAATTGAGCCAATGCTTTTTCTCTCCTCTCTATTCTATTATATGCAGGCTGATTTGAGGCATTGATAAATCAAATCACTCAAGTCCCCCACACAAGTATCAATGGGAAATTTCCATTTCCAGAGAAAAGAACAAATGGGTGCATTTGTGTATTCGCCTGCTGCTTCCCTTCATGGTATTTGTTGACCGGAAAAACTTTCGCAATAGATTCATGCATACCAAATGAATGTACTGTTACACCAAATTAGCCACTGGTACAGTGCAGCGATGCCCACCTTCCCCCTACATTTCCAGCTATAAGCCTAGAGAGAGAGAGAGAGAGCGAGAGCAGTGGATTGTGCAATCAAGGCCTGCCGCTTATCTTAAGTTTGCTTCCCGAGGTTACTTTCACAGCTCACACCTTTTTCACATCAAATCTTTAGTTATAGGTGCTTGTTGCAATGTTGCTCTTCGTGACAAATGTGCTTTTTTTTCTTCAATTTCACTCTTCCTACCTAAAAGGAAATATATAAAACAACATTTTTATATTTCACTGTATTGACGTGACACTTTCAATGGTCTTGTGTTTTTTCTTTTCTTTTATTTTTTTAAAAATTCAATAATTAATTAAGACTACTATTTAATAATATAAAATAATTATAAAATAAAAATATAGTATATATTATTACTTATTTTTATATAAATATATATATATATATATAAGTTTTCGATATGAGTGATAATAAATAATAAAACAGGAATGATAAGCTTATAAAAAACTTTTACAAAGTAATGTAATATAATATAATTAGATAAAAAATTAATTCAAATTTTGAGAAATTCAATTATCATTTTTTAAGAGCTTTTTTTTTTGTAAAAAATTTTGTAAGTCTACCATTTCTCAAATAACAATATTAACAGCCCTCCAAAATTTTAGAAATGCCCTCAATAATTCATAGTTTTTATAGGTGAATCCCAAAAATGAATTGTTTCTCCCCCAAAAAATCTTTTTATAATTTTCTTCCCCACTTTCGCCCTTTAATATCAATATCTTGTAAATATTGAACATATCAAACTAGCTTCATTTAGCAACAAGTTTAGCAAAACCCTCTAAAAAAATCAAATTAAAATATTTCAACTTTTTATATTCTATTAATCACTTTTTTAAAAAAAAAAATTACTTTTTATATTACATCAATAACTTTTTATTATTGTTTCAAATAAAATAAAAAAACTCACTAAAAAATAAAATTTTTTCACTTTTACATATAAAAAATTTAGATTATTTCTTTCTATTTTATATCATTTCAATTATTCTCACATACTACAAACATATGTTACTTTTAAAGACCAATTATAAAAATTTCTTACAAACCAAAATTCAAAATTCAAAAACCTAAAATTCTTTTACCAAACAAAGCCGATGTTTGATCTTGCGGTGGAATCTTAGTCATTGAATATGCTCTTCTGGCAGTACCCAAATCCTTAATTGCCATACTGCAGATGACCAAAATAGACGGCTCAGATTGGACGCAGGTACATTTCCTTTGTGTGTTCCCCACCCGCCAACCTGCACAAAAGTTGACTGAAGTACACTAATTTAAATCTTTTAACTAACTCATTCAATTTTTCTAAAGTTCTGTATCCTCTCAGACAATTAATGCTTGTTCTTTCTACGTCTAAATGGTTCTCTGCCCCTTTGTATTTTTCTCTCCCTTTTATAGGAATGAGACTAAAACAGAGAGAGAAAGAGAGAGAAGGCTCTGCAGTCTATGCAGCTACGATTTCTTCTGATTCCCAGCGATTATAGGGGCCTTGCAGGATTTTCAGACCCCAAGAAGAGAGCTGTTATTCTGGCTAGTAGACCCACCTCACATATTAGATTGATTTGAGATAGAGTGAAAGGGGTGGCTTGCGTTGAAGGGTAAGATATCAGGGAGCAGGGAGAAAGAGGATGAGAGACAGATGAAACAGAGTAGAGATAAGATTTTCGAGTGAGCTGTCAAAAGAATCACTTGCTTGTCAAGTGTAAATCTGTTTTTTGGGAAATGGAAATTTGTTTGGCTGCCTTTTCTCACCTTCTTATATCCCAACACTCATGCATGGCCTCCTAAACTGAAAGTGGGGGTGATTCAAATCTGTCTCTCTCTCTCTCTTTCTCTCTCTCTATATAATTGCTATCATAATCACCATCATCATCATCACTTGAGAGCTTTGAAGAATGAAGGGGAGATTTTGTTGTTGTTTTATTATTATAGCTCTGCAAATAGTGAGTTGGGCTTCTGCAACAAGCAGGCCTTTTCCACCAAATGATAGCCTTGGTGCTCATCAACCAGGTGAGCTTCCTTAAATACTCCCTCCCTCTTCAGTTAACTGCATATAAAAAAGTCCCACTTTTTGTATATTGCAATCATCATATCTATTTTGGTTTAGCTCCATAGCTTATCATCATCATCTAAAACTTATCATCTGTCACCCCATTTGTTGTTACTTCAGAAAAGGAAAACCCTTTCCTACATCAATGGAAGCCTTTTTCTCCTTCTGATTTAACTTATTAGCATTGTTCTCTCTCTTACTTTTCAATAGCTTCATAAAAAAGTAACTCTGCTAATTCCATTGCTTGGTCAGGGCCAGAACAGAGCTCAGGTTCTTCAACAGTTTCCTTGGATACAGAGGAGGTAAAATAAGTCTCTCTCTGTCTCTCTCTTTCCCTCTCTCTCTCTCTCTCTCTGATATTCATGGGTCATTTACTCTGTTTTTTTGTTTTTTTTTTAAAGGGTTTCAAAAGGATGAACAATAGAGAAGAAGAAATGCAGGAAGGAGAAAGCAAAATAGGGTCAAGTCCACCAAACTGTGAGCACAAATGCTATGGGTGTATTCCATGTGAAGCCATTCAAGTGCCCACCACCAGCAGAAGACACAGTCACGTGGGCATTGAGTACGCAAATTATGAGCCTGAGGGTTGGAAATGCAAATGTGGCCCTTCCTTTTACAGCCCATGAAACCTCAAGGCATGAAGAAAAGACTATATAAATACCATCAGACATTTATATGACTAATGACTATAGATCCTCTCATTCTTATTGTATAATATTTATATTTATATTTCCCCAGAAAGGAATCTTCATCGGAATTATGCTTCCGATGAGAAAAGTTTTGACGAAGGAACCATCGAAATCGGAGAATGTGAATTTCTTTTTAGTATTAGAAGTCGAGGTCAAGGTCTACGGAAGGTACTTTGGAGAGTGTATTGGGACTCAACTCTTAATGTACTTCTTAATTTGCTTAGTTTTCATAAAACTTCTTTCCACAATTTCTTGTATGTATTCAATGCTGCACCAATAGCCGGCTCTCCATCTTTTATCCGTATCTCATTTATTATTTTATGTAACTTTTTTTACTAGTCCTGCTTTATAAGAGCATTTTTAGTCGACTCAATAAAATAGGGTTATTTTGTTGAATAAATTTAACCAAAAAATAAAAAACCCTTCTCTGGTCTCAGCACTTTAACTAAAAAACTCTGATGAGTACTATTCACTCATCAAATCTTGAAAATTTAATAGTTTCTCTCTACTTTTCTTTTTTTCCTTTTTTTCTTTCCCTTTTCTTTTTCTTCTTCCTTCATCTTCTTCCTTCCTCTCCCATGACAAAACTCACATAATAATAATAATAATAATAATATAAATAATCTTCTAAATGTGTTTTTTTTATTACAAATTTTCAGGAAAAATATAAATTTTTATAAAAATATGACCGTTAGAATAAGACAACAATTTAAAAATATGAACATTAGAAAAAAGACAAATTTTTCAAAACATGACCATTCGAATAAGACAAATATTCAAAAATATGACGGTTAGTAAAAGATAAATATTCAAAAAATATAAATATTTGAGAAAGAATAAAGAAATATTTGAAAAATAATATTTAAATGGAATAGTGATAGTTGATAGTTAATTTGCTGAGGCTGCTAGGGGTGCTTTAAAAAAGTTGATGGTTAAAATAGAGAAAAATGGTTTTCAGTTAAATTGGCTAGTAAAATTTGTTGAGTCCACTAGGAATGCTTTAACATAGTCAAAGAAATTGCAATTATTTTTTCCTTTTTTTTTTTTAATGATGGATACTTTTTAAGGTATAAGATCACTTCGTGTATTCATTCTTGTGAAATAAATTTTGAACCTGTAAAATAGTTTTCACCGGCGAGCATGGCCCTCAAAGAAATTTGAACATTATATTTGATAAAAATGCTACTAAGAACAAGGTCTTAGAGCATCTCTAATAAGTTCTGTACAATAAGAGTTTAGCCAAAATTTTAGAAAAAAAAAAAGAAGCCTCGAAAACAACATTCAGCAAGCTTTTTTAAAAATGATAGTTAAAATAATGATAGTTAACCAGTTTTAGTTGAAGGGGTGGCTTAAAACCAATAAAAATAATAATATTTAATTAAAATAGAGAAAGATTTAGAATGATAGTTAAAGCAATTTAGTTGGTGTATAAAGCATTTTAAGAGTGATAGTTAAAATAACATAAGTATAATTTTTAACGAAAATTTGGCAAAGCTTTGAAAAGTTCATTGGTGATGCTCTTCTAACTGGGGTTTAGAAATTGCAATTTCATGGTGTCTTTTGTCTTTGTTTCTCTTTCTTTTTTTTAGGTAAAGGGGATATTTGGTGTCCAATCCAAGCATTCAACCCCATTCAACTCCTTTTGTGTTTTTCAAAAAAAAAAAAAATTAAAATTTTTTTACACTTGAGTTAGATGAGAGGGTTGGAAAAGTAGACTTTTCCTTTAGGTAAATTAGTACCTGACACGTCATAATAGTGTCCCAAACTAAATCCAATGTGTTTAGGGTACTAATAAATAAATAAAAATAAAACCCTATATACATAAACCCCAAAAACCCTACAAAATTTTTAACCTCCACTATCCTTATAAACAGAAGAAATGCTAGACTTACAAAAATTTTTACAAAAAAAAACTCTTACAAAGTGATGTGGCACTACATGATTGGATATTTCAAAATTTGAATTTCCTTTCTATCCAATCATATTATGCCATATCACTTTGGAAAAATTTTTTGTGTAATAACTTTTGTAAACCTAGCATTCCTCTATAAAGAGAGTATAGCCACTCAAAAATATTCATCACCGGAATAACGCGCCAGTGGACCAGTTTTAGGCTAAACAAGCTTCCTTTGACTGATTTGAGACTCACCAAGGCTTGGCCGTGGCCGGGTTCCGATGAAACCTCGCCGGGAAATTGCGAACCTTCACTCCTATTATTGACCCGCTTCAATTACTCTTGCCATTTGAATCGATTTTCGTATATATTTTTTATGGCTTTGATAGGGATTACATAGTTTTGAATGAATTCACTTAAAAAAAAAAAACAGTTTTGAATGAATTGGGGCAGGTCCAATAGAGGCCACAAAACCCATGAATACTTTAGGTGTCATATATAATTGGTGCCCAAATTGGCCCATCTACTAGGAATTAGCCCAAGACTATTCAAAAAGGAGAAAATCATGTATAAAATACAAATGAAAAATGTTTGAGGTACTACAACTTTTATTATAATCACCTTTACAAATAGATTTCTTACAAACTGGATTGTAAGAAAATTCTTTAAACCCAATATCTAAAAATGCAATGGGTCTCTTAGCATATTAAAATGTTTTAATAAGTAATAATGCATACTATCATTTTATTATCTTTTTATCCCTAAAAGTTGATATATCTTTTAAAATCAGTATTGAATTTAGGATAGATTACTATTGAATTTTGATCGAACAGTAATTTTAAAAACGACATCAACTTTGAAATAAAAAGAGAATAAAATGGTGATATGTTACATACTGTATGTATCATTACTCATTTTACATCATTTGCTTTTCAAATTGTTTTTAATAACACTAATAAAAAAAAAAAAGACATGTATACTTGTTACATATTAAAAAAAAAAAAACACGATACTTTAAAGAATTTATATTCAAAAAGTTATGTAGCTGGTTTTGTTAACCAGCAAGCGAATCTCAGTCACACGTGCATTTGAAAAGATTGACCACCAGCTGGAGATGCATCACTATCTTTTCTTTTCTTTTTTCTTTTTTCTTTTTTTGTGGATGAGATGCATCACTATCAGTTACTGTCAGTTGGAATCCATGGGGAGATTGTGTTCAACTATAATTTTCCTTTTATTAAAAAAAAAAAAAAAAAAAAAAAAAAGCTGCTTGTAGAGGCAAATGCTGTTAGTTTTGTTTGTGGTATAATATATGTTACCCTTAAAATATGGACGAAAATTAAAGGGGAATGACCTATTTATTAAATGGCTAAAACTTAGATTTACAATTGTAAAAATTAAGAATTCATGTTCTTCTTTGTTATTGAGGTACAATTCATAGACTTTTGTAACAGTCTTTAGAATTTTTTTTTTTTTAAAAAAATGTTACTAGATTTTCTACAAAAATAGCAATCTTGTATAGCTTTATATATATATATATATTATAAATTACTGGGTCTCCGGGATGTTTATAGGAAAAAAGGGGTCAAAAGGTGGCGTTGAAATACCAAGTCCAGCCTCTTACAAATTAGTCAAAGAAAGAAGAGCCCAGGGATTTGTTGTTTAGAGAGTTAATTAAGGAAATGCATTGACGCCAAATTTAGTGAAACTAGTAACAACCAAGCGAATCGTAGGGGATAGCCTTTTTGTTTAATGTCCCCATTCATTCTTTGCTTTCAGGCCTTTCAACCTCTGTCACACCTACGCTAGCTCTTGCTTTGGAGGTCGCCGCCGGCAATGATGGATCTCTATCGGACATCATCATCGGTGGAAGATGACGTCAGCACGACGGTGATCGCCATTGATAAAGATAAGAACAGCCAATATGCCGTGAAATGGGCAGTCGACAACCTTTTGACCCATAGTTCTCATTGCTTTCTCATCCACGTTCGCAGCCAGAGCTTGCATCCTAGTAGGTACCCTTCTCTTTGATCATCACCGTTCATCATTAACATCACCATTATCATCTCCATGACATGATCATTGTTTTTTGCAGAGGATTTTGACCTTGCCCCTAAGGAAGGTCGCCCACCCACTGAAGCTGAGTTGCAGCAATTCTTCCTTCCCTACCGTGGATTCTGTGCTCGAAGAGGGGTGAGTAAACGACAACCATTTGATTGGGAACTATGGCCGGTGTGGGCCATCGCCCCCTATAGCAAAAAATTTTTTGTTAAATTGTTCTTTCTTTCTTTTTCCTTTTTTACTTTAAAATTGTTAATAAAAACATATTTTATATCCTATTTTTTATTTTTTTTATAACTTCACTTAATTCTTTAATCGTCACCCCTATGTCTCCCAAATTTCAAAATCTCTCGTATTATTATATCGAATTACAAAATTTTTTTAATTTTCCTCCTCTCTTAGGATTTAATAAAGGGTATCAAAATTCTCAAAATATCTTCTTTTTTTTTTTAAGAAAAAAAAATTACAAAAATTAAGGCATTGGTCAAAATTTTAACGAAATTTGCAAAAATACTCAAGTTTGAATCTTTTATATATATATAATAAAAAAATGAACATTTTGAGAATTTGGAAATGATTTAACAGAAAATTTTAATGAGGTGAAATTGAAAAAAATTAAAAATTTAATACACTAAATTAAAAGATTTTAAACTTTAAAAAAAATTGCAAAAAAGATAATAATTAAGCGAGTCAATAAAGTTATTCTTTTTTATTTTGTTCCTTCCAAATTTTTTTTCCTATAATCTAGACTCTAGGCCCTAAACTTAACCTTTTTTTTTATTATTCTTTTTTTTTCTTTTTTTCTTTTTTCTATTCAAATAAGGGGAAAAGGGAATCCTAAACTTAACTTTCGACTTCCGTCCCCGTGTACAGACAACATTTTTTTGAAAACCTTTAACACTGTAAACTGGGTCTAATGTATCTTCATGAACAATTGAGCATTTCAGATTGAAGCAAAGGAGGTGATCCTCCATGACATCGACGTTCCAAACGCACTTATTGATTTTACTGCTACCAACTCCATCGGCAACATTGTCGTCGGTGCTTCCAGCCGGAATGCTATTACAAGGTCTCTCTCTATTTCTCTTTCTGACATCAATTAAGTATAACTCTGTTTCTATATTGGAATGATAAAAAATAGTTCATATAGAGTGAGTAGTTTATAAACATAATTCGCTTTTGAGGTGTGACGTAAATATGACTAACGTTTTTCTTAGTCATACAAATAAAGTAAATTTTTTTCCCCTCTAAGCGAAAGTGGTTGGCAATAATCTCTATGCAGGAAATTCAGAAATACAGATGTTGCATCTAGCTTACTCAAATTTACACCAGAATCGTGTGCAGTATATGTGATATCAAAAGGAAAAGTTCAGACCGTCCGTCAAGCAGGAAGACCTCAAACACCTACTGGTATAGGAGCTAGTCCAGGCCAACGTTCCCAAAGGGGTCTTCCACCTAATACTCATGACCCTGAAGATACGCAAAGGTATTTTTAGAAATTACAAACAACCTAGTAATACGTATTTTCTTTGTGGGTAATGAAGTAGACATTCCGTAGGATCAGATCCTAAAGAATTTCCTGTGAATTGCTAGACAACATATTAACTCTTTTCACATTTTGTTAAATTACCTTTGTTCTAAAAGTTTAAGCCGATCATTTAATTATTTACCTAATAGGAGAAACTTTAGAAAAATCATCATAAACTTTCACGCATTTTAAAATGATTATTTTAAAGTTTAAACATTTTCAATTTAGGCTATTTAACTTTTATTTTTTTTTCAATTTCCTCTCTCTTAGGATTTTCCATTAGATTCTAATGGAGGGGTGTTAAAATTTCTAAAATACACTCATTATTTTAAGAAAAAGAAAAAGAAAAAAATTGCAATGATTTAGGTGTTGGTCAGGATTTAAGAATTTACAAAAATACCCATGCTTGAAGCTTTAAATTTTTTATTTTTTTAAAACAAATAGGGATATTTTGAAAATTTTGACAGGATTTTACGAAAAATCCTAACTGGTTAAAATTGAAATATGGATACACTAAATTAAGAGTTTTTAAACTTTGAAAAGTCATTTCAAAACGCGTGAATGTTCATGTAGGTTTTCTTAAGTTTTCCTAACTAATATTATAACAATCATTTGGGGGTAGATGTTTATTGGTTTTCTGATATGGAGAAAAAAGATATGCTGCAAATAACATCTGTTATGTCTCAGAAATAATGGCCAGAAATGGCAAGAGAGAGAGAGAGAGATAACAGGCTATGGAATTGGATGAAACAGTGTTTTCTCGTGGCTTGACATGATCAATCAATAAAAGAAGACATGGAATACACTATGGATGAGAAGCTTACGAAAAATAGTACTCATAGAAATCTTAGAAATCCCCCGAACTTACAAGTTATATGTTGGTTGGTTTTTTACCTTAATTTGCTTGCTTGTGCAGAGCTTCTATTGGTCGCAGGAGTTGGAGAAGTACAGGCTCTGATAGAAGCAGTTCTGATTCCTTTCAGATGACACCACCCAACAACGTTGGCTCTAGCAGCAGGGTTAATTCACCGGTGCTTTCGTTTGACAGTTTCATATCAGAAAATTCATCCCAAGGAAATAGTGAATCTAGCCTCCGATCAAACTCCTCCGAAAATTTAGAATTCTCCTCCGAGAGTCCCAGGGCCTCTGGCTCAGTAAGTACAGAAATTTTACCGCAAATCATTTATAAATTGATGTGGAAATCGATAATCGGTAAAATGATTAAAAGTATATGGTTGACAAATAAATCAATCACATCATTCTTTGAGAAGATTTATAATAAACTCTAAGCATTTTCCAAAATTGAATTTTGACTTACTTGGGCAGAGAGTTCTAGAGGTGGAGATGAAGAGACTAAGGCTTGAACTGAAGCAAACTATGGACATGTATAACTCAGCTTGCAAAGAGGCTGTTTCAGCCAGACATAGGGTAAGATAATATTATAACTTCAACTATTTCATAAATTTTTTTTCTTTTTAAAGCGAAACTTCACCAAATCTCATGAACTTTTACGCATTTTGAAATGACTCATTCAAAGTTTAAAAAACTCAATTGAAGCTTTTAAACTTCCAACTTCTTTTTTTTTTTTTCAATTTTTTCTCTGTTTTAGGTATTTTTTGTTAAATCTTGTCAAAATTTTTTAAAATACCTTTGCTTTTTTTTAAAAAAATATATATAAAAAAAATTTCAAAGATTCAAGTGTGAGTATTTTGCAAATTTTGTTAAATCTTAACCAATACTTAAACCTCTACAATTTTTTTTTTTAAATAAAAAAAATGATAGATATTTTGAAAATTTTGACACCTCTCCGTTAGGATTTAACGGAAAATCTTAATTGATGAAAAAATTGAAAAAAAATTAAAAATTCAATTGCTTAAATTGAGAGTTTTTAAACTTTAAAAATATTATTTCAAAACGCATTAAAATTTAGGGGGAAAGGTTTTGTGAAGTTTTCCTTTTATTTATTTTTTATTTTTTATCATAGGATGATCAATGTTATTAATTAGTAGTCATTGTAAGGCAAACCTGGAAGAACACTGTTTGTGTATACAGGCAAAAGAACTTCAGCACTGGAAGACAGAAGAAGAACGTAGATTTGAGCAAGCCAAGCTTGCTGAAGAGGCTGCATTGGCTTTGGCAGAAGTGGAGAGGCATAGGACGAAGACTGCCATGGAAGCAGCCCAGATGCAACAACGTCTAGCAGAAATGGAGTCACAGAAGAGAAAGAGCGTAGAAATGAAGGCCAAGCAGGAGGCAGCGGAGAGGAAGAAAGCAATGGAAGCACTTGCACGCGGCCTTATCAAATATAGAAGATACACCATCGAAGAGATTGAAGTTGCAACCGATCATTTTAATACTTCGCTCAAGATTGGTGAAGGTGGTTATGGACCTGTCTATAAAGGCTGGCTTGATCACACTCCTGTTGCCATCAAGATCTTGAGGCCAGACTTATCACAAGGCCAGAAGCAATTCCAACAGGAGGTATTTATAATCTTTGTTTGTTTTGGCAGAAATATTTAGGAGTAGTGAATGTTAACGCCAAAAATTAAGAGTAACTACTCACGCCTTTGGGATCTCTAAGAGGGTGGTGGCACCATCTTTAATGCTTAACTTAATAAAGTATAAAGGTGAAAATAAGCAAATAATAAAGTTTAAAAAAAAAAAATATATATATATATATATATTATATATATATATATATATATGTTCTTAGCTTGCGTTCCCTTTAGATTTTTATAGTTACTTTTTTTTTAGAGAATTATGATATTCTGCTCTTTGGCCATTACGAAATTTTTAGCAAAATATTTGGCCCAATGAGAATTTATATGGAATATCTCTATTATCTTAAGCTAGGCACAATGAAAATTCTAGATATGAATATCTCAATTACAGCAGTCCCTCAGTCTGTTAGGCTACTAGTGTAGCCCAATAGAAATTAAATCGAAGATACGATTTTGGACTTCCATTCCAATGAACAAATTATTTTTGAGTCATGAAATTTGAAATTTGAGCAAGATACGGATCAAAGAAGATATAAGAAGTTAAGATGAACAATGTCATGATAATAAGATTTGTTCTTCCATGCAGGTTGAAGTTCTAAGTTGCATGAGACACCCTCACATGGTTCTCCTTCTAGGCGCCTGCCCAGAGTACGGCTGCCTTGTGTACGAGTTCATGGACAACGGCAGTTTAGAAGACCGGCTCTTCCGAAAAGACAACACTCCTCCGATATCATGGGAATCTCGTTTCAGAATAGCTGCCGAAATCGCCACCGCTCTTCTTTTTCTTCACCAAACAAAACCAGAGCCCCTGGTGCACCGCGATTTAAAGCCGGCAAACATTCTGTTGAACCAAACTTACCTGAGCAAGATAAGCGACGTCGGTTTAGCCCGGCTGGTCCCACCATCCTTAGCTGATACCGTCACCCAATATCACATGACTGCAGCAGCTGGCACATTCTGCTACATTGACCCTGAATATCAACAAACGGGATTATTGGGTGTGAAATCGGATATATATTCATTAGGTGTAATACTGTTACAAGTTATTACAGCAAGGCCTCCAATTGGATTATCCCACCATGTTGAGGAGGCCATCAAGGGAGGAACATTTGCGGAGATTCTTGATCCGACGGTCACCGATTGGCCCGTCGAAGAGGCTATGTCACTCGCTAAAATTGCTCTAAAATGCTGTGAGCTGAGGAAGAGGGACAGACCAAGCCTTGCCTCCGTTTTGTTACCGGAGCTTAACCGATTGAGGGATCTTGGATTGGTTCATGCGACGGCTAAGAATCCGAGCATTCTCGACGTACCACGCCGTTATAGTTCGGATCCGGAGGTCGGATCAACTGTGGATCAGGTAATTAGTTACTTCTTGAAATCACTTAAATACAATTTGCATTTGGATCAAGTATCATTTTTTTAATTAATATGTTTTTGATTATGCATATATATGTAATCAGGAGAGATCGAACGATTCTAATGAGGAAATAACCCTCGAATGTAGATCACTGTGAGAATATGGAGCATGCAGGAGAAGTAGGTTTGGAAGAGCCAGATTGGAAAACCAGCAACCAAGAATCTTACGTACTCAAGGCTTTTGGTCGTTTTGAAGTCGGTCTGCTGCAACAAATGTTTTTCATAAGGAACATAAAGTTCTTGCATTTTGTGCTTTTATCTGATGATGAGCTGAATGTTAAAACAATGCTCAAAATCAGTGTGTATATAGTTTGTCGGTGGTTTGGAAATGTTTTAAATGTAAGGTTTTAAACAGGCTTGGAAGAAGAGAGTTTCACTTGACAAAAAGAAAAACTCAAGTGGGCATTTATAAGACCCTACTCACACTTACTGCTTTAAAGCAAATAATGCTTCCGCGTATGTATATTTTGTTAAAGTGTTCACTAAATAATTAAATTTACTTCTTCTTATTAATTTAAACTTTTGCTTGCCCAATTAAAATAAGGAATACTTACAGAATAGAAAAAAAAAAAAAAAGGAATACTTACAAAATCAATTTCAATGATTGGCTTAAATTACAAATCACTCATGTGGTATAAAAATGAATTTAGAAGTTCATGTGTATAGTAGGCCACAAAAACAATTTAATCTCTAGAGTTAAATTCCGTTAAAATATTTAACGAATTCCGTTAGGTATCACATCAGCACCAATAATATGACAACACGTGTCATTTTTAATAAAAAATTATAAATATATAAAACTATACAAACTAATACATTAAAAATAAAAATAAAAAAAAAAAAGAAAGAAAAAAAAAAAAGGGTGGCTGCCATAGGTGGCC
>FXXK01000155.1:0-22897 GCA_900184695.1 Betula pendula
TCATACAATTTTAACTCCATTTTTCTTTGACAAATTAATCATTAAATTTGTAAGATCCACCTAAAAAAAAAAAAAAAAATAAAGAAAATAAAAAAAAAAAAAAATAGATAGATAGAATAGAACATGTCATTCTCTTTTGTCAAACTCTCTTTATCCTCAAGATTCTATTTTATAATTATAGTTAACACCTGGAACTTTCATTTCCAAGGGATAGGAAAGCAACATGACCATAAATTAAAACCATTCAATATCTTGAATTTATTTTTTATTTTTATTTTTTTAAAAAAGAGAAGTTATATTTGTTGATTGACAACTTAATAATCAGGCCAGTTCTGCTAAAATCTTTATTTTAAAATTTATAATAACTCTAAACATGGTCTATTTTGTCAAATCAAGAACTGATGAAAACTCTTCTTATTTAATTGTTTACTTGGTTTGTATAAGAATTTTCGCGGTTGGAGACAATGGCCAACACACATCAATGCACTCCTGTTAAATCAATAATCATATATTACCCTGGATATTTCTTAATCCCACAAAATCTGTAAAATCTTCAATTCAAGAATTCCAGAATTTCGCTGTGGAAGGATTGTGTACAAGAATGGCCAGATAAATTGTGTATTAATGTGGGAGGCATATGCATGATTGTGTGTATTAACTGTACATTAAAGTCCAAAAAAAAAAAAAAAAGAAGAAGAAGAAGAAAAGAGCCAGCGCAGAATCTGGGAATGATTAAAGCAAAATGTCGGTGCCTTTTAGCAGCAACCTGGGGAATGAATTAAGTGAGATTGTCATGAAAAAAACTAGTAAAAACAGCAGACATGCGCATCCGGGGGATCGAACCCCGTCAGTACCGTGGGAAGGGTACTATGATACACTACACTAGATGCGCTGCTGGTTATTCGATTTTAATTACTAAAATCTATTCAATTATTTCCCGCAAATTAACAGGCAAAATTCAACCCCGAAACATTAAACTGAAATGAGGATGACGACATAATAAGTTTTGAACTCTTATATCATATTAATCTTTACTCTTATCTTCATATTGATTTAAATATTATAATTAATTATGAAACAAGTTTACATACGGAGAAATACTATCAATTGATAATATTTTCTCAAACTTTAATTGGCGACATATATTTTATCTAAACTATTAAATAATTGTTAACATATTCTTCAATGTCAGCAAAAAATAAAAAAAAAAAAGACTCCTCAATTTTTATAGTATAAATATCTTTATAAATTCAAATAAAAAAAAATACTTTTTTTTAAAAAATCGAAAATTTTAGACTTTCTTTTTAATATTTTAAATTTGTCTAATTCTATGTGTGTTTATTTTTTTTTAAAAAAAAATAAATTGGCCAAATGAGTGGTTGTGTTTTTTTTTTTTTAAAAAAAAAAAAATTGTTTTATGTTTTTTATTTTATAATTTTTATTTTATATTTATTAAAGGTATTTTTGTCTTTATGGGAGATATTGATAATTATTTAGTAGTTTGTAGAAAGATATTATCACATTTAAAAGTTTGAAAGAAATATTCATTGAGTGGTAATTTAAATAAATTTTTTTCTATTAATATTTTAACAAGGTTTAAGATCGAAACTCATATACTGGGCTAAAAATGGTAGTATGAACATGTTTGATCGGTTTAGAACCTTTTAGGTTTCAATTACCAATAGTCCTGTTAGCTCCATGGGCGAATGATGATCCTTGAAATTAGGCCATCGGAATTTTTACTAATATTAGATTGTCCAAAAAAAAAAAAACAAGTTATTACAGACTCTTCCCTAGGAGGCTAGGAATAACCCATCCATTGCGTAACGGACAAAAAATAACGGTCCGTTACCATCAACGAACACCAGCTCGAAATTTAGATTGCCAGCCCCATCCTATCCTGGCATTCTCTCTCTCTCTCTGAGAAATTCATCAGAAAAGAGAAAGGAGAAAAGCCAAGGATGGAGAACAAGTGCAGCTTGATGTCGTGTGAGAAGCTGGACCGGGTGGCCAGCTGGCTCGGATCCAACGTGGCCTCCGCCTTCTTCGCCTCCCTGGAGCGCTGCTCTGCATCAACCTCAGCACCTCCGACTTCGACGACGTCCACGACAACGACGACCGTCCTCTCAGCTTTCCAACCCCGAACCCGATCCCAACCCATTTCCAAGACCATTCCCCTCTGATTCACTTGGGTTTTCTTAATTCTATGTCACTGTTTCTGTTCGTGTAACTCGGCGTCTGGGGTTTGATTGTTTCTCTGTACGACATTTTGGGTTCGTTTGGATCCCTGTCCGTCTTTTTTTCTAGAAAGATTTATAATTTGATTATATATGAAATTTGTGGATAATGTTAAGTCTGAGTTAGATGTGGATCATGGGAATGTCTCTGGGTTGATTCGCAAATTTAACCGATTGTTAGAATCAACGGTTCGCTTGAATTTTATTCCAGCTACATTGTTTTGTTGAGTATTTTTGTAAATTATTGTTTAATTTTGTGTTCGGTTCTTTTTTTTTTTGTCTCAGGATTGTGAGCTACTTTATGGTTTTTCTGTATGTTGCTTTTCCTCATATGTTGGTTATTATTATTATTATTTTTTGTGCATATCGTATTTTGTGGTCATACCATATTATTGCATCGACACCATACTTGATTCAAAGAATCAGATGAGTTCGTTGGTTTGAGCAAGGTGCAATCAACAAACGCTACCTTGTTCTTAGCTGTTAGCGCCATGACCATCGATTGACTCCACGTATGGTAATTATCACCGATGAGTGGCTGAGAGACGAGAACAGATCCAGGACTGTCTCCATGATGCAAGAAAAATGGATGGGAAGGATCCATATCTGAAGAAGACGCCATTGCACAAGGTTGAAGGAAGAATAAGAAGTGAATTCAGAGGAGATGCTCTGATACCATATTGGAAAAAGAAACAAACAGCAGAGTAAAACAGAGTGGGGAGAATTGGATTCGATTCTCATTAAATGTAAAAATGATTCTGTACAATGCTTTTATACAATTAAACTACGATTACTAAGCTGAAAGATAATAACAAGCTTTAGTTTACAACTAACTACTTCTAGCTCATAATAACTGATAGGATTCGAAGACCTAATGGATTAGGATGAGCATCATCATAGAAGAGGCAGAGTCGTGATGGGAGTCTTAGTCCTTATTAGTAGTCAAGTAGTTTATCTCCAATCTCCAGTAGTAGTAGAGTCTTATTCTTATGTTCTATTATTATCTTATCATGTCTTTGAGTCTTGTTATCTTTATCAAGTTATCTTTATCTTATCATGTCATTGAGTCTTGTTATCTTTAGGTAGTAGAGTATTAGAATGATTGGGATCTTAGAGTCATGTCTTCTATATAAGAAATAGTTATGAGAAAGTAAAAGGCATTGAAATACTTGAACAAACACTTTGTGTGTAACGATGATTCCTACCTCAAGTGGATAACAATCCCCATTTCATTCCTACATTCACTCACACTCCATCTCTACACTTGTAGAACCCTATCAACCTGGTATCAGAGCAATGACGACCCAAAAGGAACGTATTGAAAAGTTGGAGGCAGATGTGCACGAGATCAAGGATTCGTTGCAGAACATTGACCGATCGTTGAAAGAAGGCTTTGCCCAATCTTTGAAGGAGGCTTTGGAAACCATTTCCAAAACTCAAGGTGAGTCTTCACGTCATTCAGAGAAGGAGTCCAACTCTTCTTCACGGCATATTCACAATCGTGACAACCGCGAGGATCATCAGTACCTGAATCCAAATCGACCCATGAAAATGGATTTCCCTCGATTTTCGGGCGACCCGATCCTATTGTATGGTTGGATCGGGTTACTCAATTTTTTGGGTACCAACAAACAGCGGAGGGACAAAAGGTGACGCTAGCTGCGTTTTATTTAGAAGGCGAGGCAAATTAATGGTGGCAGTGGTTACAAAAGGTGTATCAAGCAGATGTCCAAACCGTGACTTGGGATATTTTTGAGAAGGAGTTGTTGGTCCGTTTTGGGCCAACCGAGTATGAGGACTTTGATGAAGCCCTCTCCCACATCTCGCAGCAAGGTACTTTGCGAGATTACCAGAAGAAGTTTGAGCGACTAGCTAATCGGGTGGAAGGCTGGCCGCAAAAGGCGTTGATCGGGACTTTCTTGGGTGGACTACGGGCAGACATCTCTAATGCAGTAAAGATGTTTAAGCCTTGCACACTCCGTGAAACAATTAACTTCGCTCGAATGCAGGATGAGCAGCTATCACGAACAAAGGCAGCACTAGGAGCTGAGAACTCATCACCAACAGACAACCCACTACCCATGCCAATTCAAAGGTCTAATGCGTCCCTACCTCCAGCGAAGAGACTCTCGTGGGAAGCAATGCAAAAGCGGAGGGAGAAGGGCCTTTGTTTCAACTGTGATGAGCGATTCACACCAGGCCATCGTTGTGAGGTGAAGCAGCTATTCATTATTGAGGCAGACTCCGGAGGAGGCGAAGGAGGAATTGGGGAGAAGTTTGAGCACGAGGGGGAGGAACAAGAAGGAACTAAGAAAAGTGCATACCCTTCGTCCACGTATTGGGTTCGACCTTGAGGACAAGGATCGTGTCTAAGGGGGAGGAATTGATAGGATTCGAAGACCTAATGGATTAGGATGAGCATCATCATAGAAGAGGCAGAGTCGTGATGGGAGTCTTAGTCCTTATTAGTAGTCAAGTAGTTTATCTCCAATCTCCAGTAGTAGTAGAGTCTTATTCTTATGTTCTATTATTATCTTATCATGTCTTTGAGTCTTGTTATCTTTATTAAGTTATCTTTATCTTATCATGTCATTGAGTCTTGTTATCTTTAGGTAGTAGAGTATTAGAATGATTGGGATCTTAGAGTCATGTCTTCTATATAAGAAATAGTTATGAGAAAGTAAAAGGCATTGAAATATTTGAACAAACACTTTGTGTGTAACGGTGATTCCTACCTCAAGTGGATAACAATCCCCATTTCATTCCTACATTCACTCACACTCCATCTCTACACTTGTAGAACCCTATCAATACAACTAATTTACTTCTACTTCTTGTGATTCTTTGATACTGCAATGCTAAGCACGTTTTGTGGTGACTTGGCTAATAAGCTTGATGGCATGTCCAATAATTTGGAAGTTTGGTTCTTTGTGGGAAATGAATGATTGAATAATGCAGTAGATTATGAACTGTAATTGCCTTTTCCTCCTCCTTTTGGTTTACCTTAGGAACATTAGTGAACTTCGCTGCTTGCATTTACTTGCATCATTGACAGTAGCATTGATGTATACGTTGATCAATTTGTTTGTATTATGGTGCTTGTAACCTTGTAAAACCCTGAATCCATAAAGTAAATGAATTTATGAATATGTAGGCATATTTGCCCCCATCATGTGAATAAATGGATTTATGCAATTAATGGAAGTCAATGACTAATTAGCTGCACTTTCTGCAAAAGGGTTGGTCTAGAAGGTTTTTAACTTTTGAAATGGGAAGTAGAGAAAGAATGGGATCCCCCTTTTTTCTTGTTGAGCCTCCCAAATTTTAGCAATGAGACTTAACATATTGTTCATTTTCCTGGTTTTTTGATAGCTTTGGCATTGAGAGGAAGAAGGCTACCCTGGAAGAGAGCTTTCCTCCTCAGTCTCAACAGGAATTTGCTTGCTGACATTATATGGATATTTACATAGGATTCCGCAGCTTGGTAGTTTCCAGGTATATGCAGAGGAATAACTTAATACAAAAAGATTAGTAATTTATATGAGGAACCCACAGACTAAGTACAGTCAACCCGGATCCTAATTCATTAGATTATTAGTTTATACAAAAAGATTATCATGCTGATGCTGCATGCAAGCACCCATTTGTTATTGACATAATGAAAAAGTAAATTAATGCATGTCATGATCATCGGTAGGTGCTTTTGGGAAACAAATAAATGCTATTCTTCGGTTTTACTGCTCATATGAACTTCTGTCTTCCGAGATTTGAATAACTTCTTAATTCATAATTTTAAGAAGGAAGAACAGAATGAGAGAGAGAGAGAGAGAGAAAGAGATAACAAACGACTTGAAAATTGTGATGTCATGAGAAAGGTCCAACAAGATCTGGGAAGCTCATGTTCCAAATATTTCCTGAGTTCTGACACAACGACACACAACTGCAGCGTAAATTTGAAGTTACAATACATTATGGTCTGCATTCAACACATTCATCTGGTTGCTCAAATTTCGTCCAGTACATAAAAAAAATAAAAAATAAAAAAAATAAAAAAATAAAAAGGAAAAACTTCACTTTAACCGCATGAACTTCATCGCTTTTGCAATCACTTTCTAAAGTTCAAAAGCTTTCAATTCAGTGCATCTAACTTTAAAAAATTTGTAATGTCATTCCTCCATTAGGATTTGAGGCCTTGTTAATTTTCAAAATACCCTTGTTTTTTTTCTTCTTAAAAATCATTATTTAATTAGGCTAATTTTATAAACTTTTACAAGGGTATAAAAGGTCATTTTACCTTTTTACCATCTGATTTAACCCCAAATCCTAACGGGAGGGATGCAATTACAAAAAATTGAAAGCTTGATACACTAAATTGAGAGTTTTTGAACTTTGAATGAGTAATTATAAAAGTGATGAAAGTTGATGAGGTTAAGTGAAGTTACTCCGAAAAAATTACTTTTTTTTTTTTTTCCCAAATTGCCTCTGTATCTTGATATAGAAACTTTGCATGGCTTCTAGACAACCGTTCTCAATCACTGATTTATGCAGCTGTAAATTAAGGTCTAAGAGTAGAATTATGGTGCTGAGGTTAATTGGTTTTGTGGCGGTGGTGATGGTGATGGGGGGTACTAGTAATAGTAGAACAAATTTAAATTAATGATCACTTATGGTTTAACAAGTTAATTTACATGATTGGTTGGTTGAAACAGTACTTAACTCTCAAGTAGTTGGACTGTTGGAGCATATACTAAGAGCAAATTAAGACAATTGAACACTTCATTAAGCCAATCATTTAACTTCATTTGCCACTAATAAGAAATTAGTAATTAAACGGTTGGATATATGTACTTAGTGATTAGTGATGGCTTCAGGTACGTGAACATTGGGGCAAATTAAAAGGCCCATGGAGAAAGTCTATTGAATGCAAAACCTCAAATCCATACTGAAATTTCCATGAAATGTCTCATCATCCCAACCCAGAAGCAGAAAATAATAAGAAAAAAAAAAAACTAAAAATAGAGTAAAGTATATATATATAAAAAAGAATTATGGAAAGGGAAAGTAATAGGGAAACACATGATATGGCACGCATAATGAACAAACAAAACGGCAAACTTCGCAATCTAAAGGGAATTGCTTTTAGCGAAGAGGGTACTAAAAAACAAAAGAAAAAAGAAAACAGCTTTGGAAAATCGTTTTAAGGTGGGGTTGGATTCGAAGGCGTGCATGCACCAACCTTGCTTATATGATTGAGTAGAAGAGCATGTATTAAAAAAGCACAACAAACAGACCATCCTTCTTTCACCTTTTGCCCTATTTGTGTACCAATTGTATATATATTATATATAGATATATGAAGTCAAATAAAATAAAACGTTTTGGGTTGTCTTAATTAATTTTTGGCTTTTCAAAATCCTTTTTTTTTTTTAAAAAAAAAACCTTTCATCTCTCTCTCTCTCTCTCTCTACAGATATGTACATAAAAGCACAAACAGATTAAAGTGATGCTGGTCCAGAGTAGAAATGTTAGGCACTTAATTACAGCATGCGACAGCATGGAAAATGGAAACAGTACTGTCACCCTTATATGTGTCAATTGTCATGCACTTTGATTCAAGTAATCAAGGTTGGCATGCAATAGCTGCAAATACTTAATTCCCCTGTAACCCTTTCATGTTCAATTAGAAAAAAAAAATAGCTGCAAATACTGAACAAAATGATGGAGCTGACTGATCAGGGGAGCCCTAGCTATAGTCTGAAATAAGCCTTGTCAAGGACATAGCAGTTTCCATGCAAGAAAGTTAGAATATGATATATATCATTCAAATAGGAATTGTAAAAGCAAAAGATTATGTAGTAAAATGATTAACGACATAAAGAGAACAGGGCAAGTAGCTGTCATGGTGGGGTTTTTCTGCATAGTGTTAAGAAGCAGGTGTGCTGATGTTCTCAGTCAAATGACATAATTTCTTGGGGAAAATTAATGTGACAGCAAAAGGGAAGAAAATAGTATGTGTGCATATGTGCGTGTGTGAGAGAGTAGAGAGAGAGAGAAAAAAGAGGAGGGGTCAACCTTTCCCCACATTGGTCACATTGGATAATCACGCCCCAACACCTTATTATCACCAATCCATGTTAGAGGAATCATGAAAGCTGACAAACATTATACAACAACAACAACACAAAGCCCTTTCTTTAGACAACATTTAATTTTCACCCTCTATTATAAAGGCCTCCCTTCACTGCCTATCTAGCTCTTCAATCCCTCTCTCTCTCTCTCATCTCTCTCTCTGTGTTTGTTTCTGGAAAAGATGTCCAACTTAGCCACCTCACTCATGCTATGGTCAAGCTTAATATGTTATGTTTATACTGTGCATTCTATGGCACAATCGCCTAGTGGAAGCTCAACCAGGTTCTATGACTTCAAGGTTACTTCTACTACTATATCCCTCCTACATATATATATGCATGGCAGCATCATATATTTCTGACCTTTATTTTTTTGTGTTTTTATCTGTACATATGTTCGGATTTGTTTGTTTTGTTAATGAAGGGTTTAATCGTAAATAGGTGCAAACCACGAGCATCACAAAACTTTGTAATACCAAGGAGATGGTCACAATCAACGGAATATTTCCGGGACCTGTAATTTATGCCCAAGAAGGTGATAGAATGATTGTCAAAGTTTCCAATGAGACACCATATAACACCACAATCCACTGGTAAAACCCTAGCTAGCTAATATATATCGATCTTTGATAAAATTACTATATATAATGATTTAAGTGTACTGTCTTCCTTAATTTATATATTATTGACCATTAATTCCAAGCTAGGCATGGAGTGAGGCAAAGACGGTCGTGTTGGTTCGATGGCGCTTCATACATTACACAATGCCCAATTCAGGCCGGCCAAACATTTACGTATGACTTCACATTGGAGAACCAAAAGGGCACCTTTTTCTGGCATGCTCATGTTTCTTGGCTCCGGGCCACTGTTTATGGTGCCTTTGTGGTTTATCCAAAAACTGGGATCCCTTACCCATTTAATTACCCTTATCAAGAGCATATTATAATCCTAGGTAAATCTCTAATACTTCTGTTTTGAATTTTGGGAGCAGCATGCGTCTTGTCTTTTCTTTTCTTCTTTTTTTTTTTTTTTTTTAATAGAAATTTCCTACAAATTAGCCTCTAAAAGTGATATGTGTCCTTTAAACATGTGAAAAACACATTTTTTTTTTATTAATGTTATTAAAAAGGCTTATAAAAAGCACATGCTATTAAAAAAACATGTGATTCTCTCATGTTAGGGACACATGTTACTTTTAAAGGCCGGTTTGTTGAAAATTTCTGTCTTTTTATTATTATTATTATTAGGAAAAACTTTTTACTTTTCATAACCTTGAAGTTTAAAAATCTGTAATATTGGTATCCAATATTTGATCGGCCCCTTTTAATTTCGCCTCATTTTTTTTTGTTAAAATACTCAAAATGCCCCTGTTTAAAAAAAATAAATAAAGTGAAAATTCAAAAGTGCCTTGGACTCACCCTTGGCAGTGGGTCACTAGATCACAATTTTTTTTTAAAAAAAAAGAAAATCGGAGCGTTTTACACATTTTAACAAAAAAAATGGTGAAATTTAAAGAGATTGAAACATAAAATATCGACATTATAAAATTTTAAACTTGAGGCTATAATTGCAAAATAACTTATACTTCGAAGCGTGTAAGTGAAGTTTTCCCTTATTATTATTATTATGGGTGAGTTTTGAATGAAATTAGCTTCTACTTCTTAATTTGTATGTTGGATTATTTGGGAATATGCTAGGGGAGTATTGGAAGCACGATGTGGTACAAATTGAGCGCACCACTGCAGCAAGCGGCGGAAGTCCTCCAGTGGCAGATGCTTATACAATTAATGGTTGCCCAGGCCCCAACTACAATTGCTCCAACAATGGTTATTAACAAATTCCTAATCATGTAACAATATAATTTGACTATATATATGATTGTTGTAATCATAAATCATGCATTTTTTTTTTTAATTTTCTTATCTCATATAATATGCTGATTATTTCAGATGTGTATAAGGTCGACGTGGTTCCTGGAAAGACGTACTTGTTAAGGCTGATTAGTGCAGGCTTAAACTCGGAAAACTTTTTTGCCATCGCTAATCACAAATTAACAATCGTTGAAGCCGATGCCGAGTACACGAAGCCCTTCACCACGGACCGTGTGATGCTTGGACCAGGCCAGACCATTAACGTCCTTGTCACCGCCGATCAACCAGTAGGAAAATACTCCATGGCCATAGGACCCTACAGCTCGGCAAAGGGTGCTGCATTCCAAGATATATTAGCCATAGCCCACTTCCAATACTTAGGCGCCGTAACTAATAGCGTTTCATTTCCTGCGCAATTACCAAGTGTTAGGGACAATTTCGCTGTTAAGACAGTCATGGATGGGTTGAGGAGCCTAAACCTGGTTAATGTTCCGACAAAAATCGACACAAACTTTTTCATCACCATCGGACTAAATGTCCAAAAGTGTCACTCCAAGACACCCAAACAAAATTGCCAAGGCATTAATCATGGGGTTATGGCGGCGTCTATGAACAATATAAGTTTCGTAATGCCTAAGATTTCGCTTTTGGAAGCTTACTACAAAAAGATTAATGGTTCTTTCACAGAGGATTTTCCTGGGGTGCCCCTTAAGTCCTATGACTTTGTGAATGGGGCACCTAATAATATTCCTAATGACACACAGTCCTTGAATGGGACAAGGGTTAAGATCCTTGAATATGGGACGAGGGTGCAACTCATCTTGCAGGACACGGGGACAGTCACCACTGAGAACCACCCAATTCATCTTCATGGTTTTAGCTTTTATGTTGTCGGATATGGCACAGGTAACTATAATCCACAAACTGCAAAATTCAACTTGGTTGATCCACCTTACATGAACACAATTGGAGTTCCGGTGGGTGGATGGACTGCAATTCGATTTGTCGCTGACAATCCAGGTACAATTCTTTTTTTTTTTTTTTACAGCACAGTCAAATTCATTTAATGTATAAGACGTTGTGATTATTTAGATTTGTTGCAGGAGTTTGGTTTATGCACTGTCACTTGGACATACATCAATCATGGGGATTAGGAACGGCTTTCATAGTGAAGAATGGGAAGGGGGAGGTGGAGACACTTCTTCCCCCTCCAGCAGACCTCCCGCGGTGTTAGATTTCTGCTGGATAGTTCAGAATTGACACTAATGAGCTGTTGTACGTGATACTAGTTTCCAGGCAAGGATTCTTTGGCGTGGATAGAGATCCCAACAATTTAATTGTCTAAATTACTAGCAATTCAGGCAGTAAACATAAGAGAGCTCTTAACGCAAGTGTGTAATATGAGTGGTTGGGTCATTGTGGTCTAAAAAATGCCAAACTGATTGGAGTTTCTTTTCCTTTCATTTGTCTGGGCAATAACTTTTTTTTTTTTTTTTTTTGGAATAGTGGGAAGTGGGTAGTAACTAGTAATCCATCACAAAATAGGCAACGAAGCCAACGAAATCCTTGGTTCAGGATTTCTTTTTCTTTCTTTCTTTCTTTTCAGTCCCCTCATCCTTTTAAGGGAGACTTGTTTTGGATTATGATTTTGTTATTAGGAGATGCATTCCCATCAACAAGAGGGTAGAGAAGACATGGGCCCATATACATCCCTCTTGTTTTCCACTTTTCCTCTTTGCCTTGCTCCCTCTCTAATTGTTTTCTACTTTTCCTTCTTTTACTTATTCCCTCTCCAAGTTTTTTTTTTTTTTTTTTTTTCAACAAACTGCACATGGCTAAAATTAGAATCTTCTCTCTTGTGTTAAATTAGTTCCAATGTCTTGCATCCTCAAATTTATGATAGCCTATTAAAGACTAAGCTAACAATTAACTCCCAACCCCAGTACCCCTACCACTAGTTTTCCATACAAACAAAGGCCCAAGGGCAAATGAAACGAAGAAACATATTTAACTCACATGGTTAAGAAATACATAATAATTTTATAAAACTGTCTTATTCTTAAAGCATATGATTTTCACATGCCCAATTAAAAATACAATTGAGAATTAGAGTACTAACATCATCTTTCCTAAATCTCATTCTATTCCCTAATGTAAAAAAAACTCCTAAAAAAACCTGAAACAGACTTCATTAGTGTTTCCTAAACTAATACTAGCAACAACTTTCCTAAAACCCATTTTCTTTCATAAATGTAGGAAAAACCTCTAAAAAAAACCTTTAAAATAGATTCATTTGTTGTTCTCTAAACTAAGGAAACATCAAGGAAATCAAGAGTTGTATCCTAAATCTATGGAAGTAGAAACAATCTTTAAATAGTTTCTATTTCCTCTCTCTTTTACCTAACATTTAATTTAAAGAAAATTTAAAGAGAAATGTTATTCAGCATTCTCAAGTAGAATTCTCCCAGCATTCTCAAGTAGAATTCTCCTAGCATTCTCTTTGTTTTTTGTTTTTGTTGTTCATTTTTTTTTTTTAAAAAAAAAAAGTGAATGTGAATGTGCCATATATACAAGAATGCTAAGAAAATGCTATTTAAGAATACTGAGTAGCATTTCTCATATTTAAATATTATAGGGAAATAATAAAAAAAACTATTGTGAAGCTTATTTGAATAAAGAAATAAGAAGTAGTTTAATTCTTTACATTTAAGAAAAATCTAAGAGAAGCTGCTGTTAGTGTTCTTACATGCTCTAAGAATATATGTTAGTTTAATAGACTGGGTTGAAGCAATTTTCTCCAACCCAATTTAAACGAAAACTTTGTCCTTGTTAAAATTGATCGGTTAGAATGATTGGACACTACTAGAGGCGAAAATAAATAAGAACATGAAAAACCCAAAGAGTGTCAATAGAACTGCATAAATCACCAGGGTTTAGGTGCATTTTTATATTAATTTTATAGAAAGATCATATGATTGAGTAGAAATAAATGCAAGCATAGAATAACTCTAGAATACCTCAACAAATTATCTAAGTCGTTAGAAATTGTATAAGAAAATGAAGCACAATGGACCTGTTCGATTACCGCAAGGCATGACGCTAGCTATTGCTTTTTAATTTCACCACTCATCTGCAGCATGCCAGAAAGTCATAGGAAAGAAGAAGCTGATTGTTTTTCTTCCTTGAAAGAAGAAGAAAGGTGGGTAGCACCCACCTATGGTTGGGGGTTCAAGCTTCCATAGATCCATTTGATAACAGGGAAGATTAATCGACGAGGATAAGTATCGGGATTGATGCACACCTTGAAAAACCTAGTTCGCAATGGCAGCATCCAATTGCATGAAGCCACGCATGCTCAGGCTCCACTGAGCTTGATCCTGAATCAGCTGTCATCCCACAAGATGATATTCTCGATGAAGCACTGATCTAGGGATTCCTGTCAGATCATCCGCATAACCTCATTCACACTTTATCTTAAACTCCCCCAGAGATGTCGAGAACTGAAAGAAAAAAACTAATATATTATATGTAGTTCAACAAAGAAACCCAAATTAAGAAATATTGATACTCTACTAAAGCACAAGTTGTACTTTAATGAAGTACAACAAAATTGGGAAGTACAATAGTTGTCTGTAGACTTGCAGCAAGGAACAAATAGTTTACAAGGATTCTTCCAGCATCAGCAGAAACGACGTTTCCAATTGGGAATCATCCCTCTGATTATATAGCGTTGTGGCCGGTGGTTGGTGGGGAGATGTAAGTTCAGCTAACAGCCCAACATATCCCTGTTCATCACATAGAAAGAAAATACAACAACCCACCTATCCTCACATTGCAAGGCTGGTACAACTACCTCTAAGAAAAAACACAATTTGGTAGATAAGTAACGTACAGAAACCATGATATATAGGATCAGTCACTTTCTGCCCTCAGAAGCAGGGAAGATTCATTTTATCCCTTCCATAGAAAAGCCTCTTGCTCAAATGAGTATTCCGCTAACTCAGTTAGGAAAGTACGACTTTAATTTTCAATAAGTCTCCTCCAATCAGTTCCTTTCAAATGTTGGAATGGGATGCTCATTTAGGCAAGATGCTTTGCATGGGAGGCTAGTAGACATCCACAACATCAAATCAAAGGCTTCACATCAAGGAGGTAAGTACAAATCTTTAACTGCTTCAGTACTTGTCATCAATTACACTGCCTGATTAGAATTACAATGAGAGTAATATAAACGCAAATCTGTCTTTTATTCATCGAAGAGAAGAAACAAACTTATACAATCACTAGGCACGGTACATAAAAGGGATCTCTTTATAATCAATTTGATAAATGTTTCTAAACTGGAAACTTGTTTGACATTGGAATCCAAAAATCACAAAGCAGAGATTATGGATTGACCCTCTCAGAAGTCCAGCACTTCTCTCCATTAACACTCAGTCCAGATGTAAATTTTACCCTCTGGTTGCTCTTCAAATTCAAGTAATCAACCTGTAGACAAGTTGATTTCCAGCAAATTAAGAAACAGAAACAACAACATCATGAAATGAAAACGAGACTAAAGAAGCTAGAAACCTGATCTGGATCTAAAATCAACACACAAAAAGCACCAACTGGACCTGTCGAAGGATCTAAGAGTTCCTGGTCTGGCTGTTCGCTTAGACAGGGAAGATCTGGACTAGGCCCTAAATACTGCAGTCTTGATTTCAGAGAACTAGCAAACCAATATTTCTCTCTTTGCTGCATAAGGAATTGAAACATACAAGGAAAAGATAAAGCTTTTTAAGGTAAGTCGAAATTTGAATTACTATAGCATGTTAAAAGGCATTGTTTAGCATTAAAATAAGTCCAAAGCTTCTAACATGCACTTAGGGTTTGGTTAAAAGAAAAAAAATGCTTGTGATTGAACTTCATGTTCTAAGAGTGCATTAGGGGCAAGCTGCGTTCTTAGCTCCTTTGGTGCTTAGTTTTCATGATTTCCTTATTCTTTTTTCTTCTTCTAATTAAGTGTTTTTCTTGTATGCTTCAAGTATAACTAGGTCACTTTAAAAAAAAAAACAAAAAGTGTGCATAGGGGCAAGCTATTTGAGCCTGAATTTGTGGTTAAGGTGACATTTTAAACTTTACGCACATAATTTCACATTTGGCCAAGTTATAAAACTCCAAGGGCTTGGCCCAAGTGGTAAGGGCTTTGGTTTTCGTGGCATCTTTATGATCAGGTCTAAAATTCGAATCCCCTAGGGTGCCTGATTTGTGTGGAGGGTTGCACAGGTCCGAGGTTTGCCTGATAAAGGTGGGTACACGAAATAGCTTTGTCTTGAAGGAGTTTCCCGTCATAATAAAAATAAATTAATTAATTAAAAATTTAAAAAAAAAAAAAAAAAGAAGCCCAAAATCTGCCTCAAAACTTTTAGGTGGACTTTTGCATAGCCAAAACAGCATCAACAATTCCATCCAAGAGGCACTATTTTTCAAAATCCACATATATTGACTCCCCCAACTCACCAAACATTCCTACCTCTCCCTGTCATAGATCCAGCCGCCGGTCCATATGCAATCCTTCTGAACCTCTGTCACCAGTGACAACATCCTTTTTCAATGTCAAAAAACTTGAACCCTTGCAGAATGACTTTTAGATGGCTTATAATAAGCTGTTTAATTTTTTTTTTTTTTTTTCTAGTGATAAACTTGATTGACTGTTAAATTCTTAGAAGCCTTGTAGTGACAAAAGAGGATTGGGTTTTAAATATGTGGAATCTTTTGTCCCTTCTACGTCAGATACCCCTCCTATCGCTAAAGGTAAGATTGCTTTTGTGCCTGCTTCTTCTGAAGGAGTAAGAAGATTGCTTGTAATGGTGTGCCTAAGCCTAATGTTCTTCCCCCTTCTAGGAGACAACCTACTTCTAAGTTTGTCCCTATTTGTCACCATTGTGGTAAGATTGATCACATCCGACCAAACTTTTTAATGGTGAGGGGCATTCACAATGAACTATTCAAATATAAAATTTATCAAATTTTTTAGCAAAACACACAAAAAACCCAATTTAACAAACTTTCCATCCAAGGTTAAATTTAACATTTGTCAGATTTGCTCTTTAAGTCTAAAGAGCCAAAATCCAAATGTTAAATTTTTTTTAATATTACTTTTTCAGCTTTGGCCCTACAAATTTGTTTTCCTATACTTTTTCAGCTTTGACCCCATAAATGTTATCAATAAAAAATAATATTTTTATTTGAAGTAGAGAAACATTTAGAGCGTTTGTTGTTTAGTGGTTTGAAACAATGGCTAGCTAAATCCTTTAAAGTGAATTTTTAAAATTAAATGTGAAAAAATTTTAGAGAGTTCATTGTGAGTGCTTTGAGACCCCATGACCATGTGTATAAGGATTCCAATTCTAGGAAAAATCATAATGGGTTATTCAGGTTGGTTAAAGATGTCTTGGCTAGATTGAATGTGTTGGATAATCATGAGATTAGAAGTCATAAGGGACCACACATTATCAAAAAGTCTTGGGTAAGAAAAAGTGACCATATCCACCCTTTGAGGGATGATAATGGTGGTTTGACTTTGACCAAGGACATTGGGTCACATCCATAGAATTGCATTTAATGTCTCATTCATCATCCTAGGGTATGTCAAGTTGCATTATCATTTTTTTTTTTGGGTGGGTTTCTATGTTTTTCCAGCATTGCATTAAATGTGTGGGTCCGGTTGGAGTACATGATGTCCTCTTTTGAGCTTAATGGTTTGTAAGTATATACGAATGCATTATGTGTGAATTATGCAAAAGGGAGAAATTTGATTGGGGAGTAAGTTATGGGAATCAAGGGGAGTAGGATTCCGAGTTTGATTGATATAGATGGTTTTTTGTGCTTGTGGATGTAAATCTTCTTATTTCCATCTATGTAAAATGGGCTGATATAAGGATTCCTGATGATATATGTTATCTTGATTGTCAAATAGTTGTGTTATTCATTACTTTGTTTTAATTATTCACTATCTGCCTATTCAATTTCTTTTATTTTCTACTCTCCATGCGTTTGATGTGTTTTTGAGTGTTCTAGGAAACAAGGTTTTCATCAATGAATTCAAAGGAATCCTAGTTTAGTGGTTTGATAAGATTTTTTGTAATTCACTGTAATTTTTCATTAAATTGTAATATTATTGAGTTTTGTCACAAAATTTCCAAAAGGGGGAGTTTGTTAGGTTTTAATGTTGGAAAATTTAGTGTCAAGACACATGGTTTGGGTTGTAATAGTTTTGATTTGGTTTAGGGTCGAGTCGGTACAAAATAGGGTTCAAGAAGAGCTGGAAACATTCTACTCAAAGCCTCCATGATAACTACAAATAGTGGAGGAAATAAAGGATCCACTGTCATAAGCCACGAGAACTATTAACGAATCTAGGAGATCCATTAATCAAAACGGAAAAATGCTCTGTAGAAATACAGCGAGCTATCCAAGCTCTCTATTTCTCTCCAAAGCCAAATCTTCTCAACATATACAACAAAAAACCCTAGTTAACATGATCGTAGGCCCTTTCTAGGTCCAATTTACAGAGCACATCAGGTTTCCTTGATCTTATTCGGTTATCAAGATTTTCATTAGCTACAAGAACTAAATCTAAAATCTGTCTCCCCCTTACGAACACATTCTGAGACCTAGAAATAACCTTCTCCAAGACTGTTTTAAGCCTATTTGCTAAGACTTTAGAGATGATTTTATAAACACCACTCGCAAGACTAATAGGAAGAAAGTCCCTAATATCCACATCCCCGGCTTTCTTGGAGATAATGGAAATAAAAGTTGCATTGATGCTCTTTTCAAACTTCCTTCGCAGATGAAACTCTTGGAAAACAATCATGATATCCTCTTTAAGGACCTACCAACAAGTCTGAAACAAAAAAGTCATGGAAAAACAATTAAGGTTTGGGTCCTTATCACCATTCAGAGCTCTCACCACCTCAAAAACTCCACTCTCCTTAAGGGCTCTTTCTAACCTCGTAGCCTCCTCAGCACTAATGGAATTGGAAAAAAGACCATCCAAGTTTGAACACTAACTGAATTGTTCTAAATAAAGTTGATTGTAAAATTGCACCATATGCTCCCTTATTTCTATAGAATCTGAACAAATAGACCCATTAACTAAGGAATCAATGATGTTGTTTCTTCCAATCGAATTAGCCACCTAATGGAAAAATTTAGTGTTATTGTCTTCCTCTCTCAAACAAAGAGCCATTGACTTCTACCTCCAACTCCTTCGAGAAGAATATACCTCTCCAAGTCCCTAGAAATCTCTTCCTTTCTCAACCTTTCATCATTAGATAAGGATATTCCTTTTGCAATAATGTCAAGATCTTGGAGTTCATCCAAAAGAACCCTTTTCCTGCTTCTCAACGTTGCCAAAAACCTCCTCATTACATTTTTTCATATCAATTTTCAAAGCTTTCAATTTACGGGCAAAAATAAAACTAGGATCAAAATAAAACCCAATAAAGTAATAAACCCAAGATGAAATCCAATGGATCAAAAGTACAGCTCATGTCCAGAAACAAAAAATTACAAAAATACTGTTGACACTTACAATTAAATAAAAATAAACTTAAAATAAATTTGTCTTCTCATTACCTGCATCATCAAGTCTCATCTTTGGGTTAGTTCATTTCCTTCACCTTTGCAACAAGTGGTAATGTTATGCAAGATCATTTCTAGAAGCAACCCATATGATATGAATACTTCTAATATGTGCATCTCCAAACAAGTTAAAATGCCAAACTGGCCTTCTCTTTTTTACAACCAATGGATATTTTTGCTTGGCAAGTAAATTAACAATTAAGCAATATCCTCAACGTTTCACTGCATGTCAACCTTTACCACAGTCATATTTGACCTCCCTTCCCTTGATCTTATCTCCACTAGACATTAACTAGAATTTCCAGTGCTAATCTTATAAGAAAACACCATGCATGTTGAGACCAAATTTAGCCAGTTCCTCCATTAACACATTGTAAAGACCAGTGTGAATCTCAAGACAAGACACAGCCAGTTGTAACTAAAGTAGCCATTTCCTTGATTACCTATTCATTCTGCATAAGGCACTGCCTGTTTGAACTAGCCACTTTCTTGATAACCTATTCATTCCTCATTTGAGAGATAGCCCTTCTTTCTGGTCTTAAGTGCTTCTCAGTCAAGTGGGCCATGAGACACGTTGCTGTACTACTTTTCGTAAGCTACGTGATGTGAATCCACTTGTGATACCTGATTTTATTAAATTTATGCTTCAGACTAACACTTTAAAGTAGTGATCTATAACCTCTATTAAGTTCTACCCATAATCTACAAAGATTGAGGCATCATATACAAAAAGAGATGATATTTGACGGGATCTTTTATTCATTCTACTTCAACTCACCTCCCTATTTTTCACCTATACTTTAAAGAGTTAACAATATAAACAGATTTTTTTTTTTATAAGTAACAATATAAACAGATATACGGAAAGCACATAGTTTCAAGGTCTTCAAAGGATCATATAATTATAATGTTGTGCATACTTGAGTTCATCATAGTACAAATCAACTATTAGTTTAGTAGCCTTTCAAGTAGCCAAAGATAGTACACTACTAGCTATCCATCTGTCTTACCTCAACAGTCTGCATAAAATGCAAGGTAAATTGCAAACCATAATATCTATTGCAAAACCAAGCTTTACGCAACAAAGTCAGCCTTTAACAAGACACTAATGTGCCAATTACCAGTCAGTAGACTATGTCATCATGAAATCAGTCAGTGACAAAATGTGGCTTTTCTTATTATCAACCAATTAACAAATTTCCTTTTAATAAGTTAGCAAGCCATTATTATTGGCATGTACCATTAAATGTATACACTCAATGAGCATATTATTAAACATAAAGGATCAATCTCATAGATTTTGTTGTCGCCATAACGAATTCCAGCATCTCCATACTATCAAGGAAATTTTGAACGTGGAATTTACAATAACATTGACATCAGAATAAGATCCAATTCTTACCTGAAGTTTATTGGGATCAGGATCCGATGCATCAATGATATCAATTTTGCCATTGATCCGGAATTGCTCCCAAGAGTCAGTGAAATACCAACATATCTGAAATCAAATATTTAAGTCTAGGATAAACCTAAGAATACAAAATAAACCAGACTAGGAGAGAAGCTTCAGCGTTCAATGTGAATGCAATATAGTAGTGCAAATTAATTAGAGGCAAAATAATTTTTCAACATAAATTAGGGAGTATACCTCAGAAAAAAATTACCTCAGCAAATGGGCAATGCTTAAGCTCTTCAATCTGCATAGTAAACCAAAAAATAAAATCTAACAGGCAATATCCCAATTAACACAAAACCAAAATACTGAACAAACACACGCCAGCAAGTGCAGCGAAACACAGATATCAACAAAACCACTAAAAAGGCCTTGGAAATGCAAATGAGCAGTGAACAATAATTTCAATTAGCAGAGTTCAAGCCAAAATTCAAGCCCAACAGCTAAATTTTTCAGTCATATACAAAAGCCCTATCGTAATTCTATGTCAAAACAAGGAATACAAAATCCATACGTAAAAATTAAGAAACTAATCACTTAAAAAAAAAACCAATTAAAGTCTTTGACAAGAACAAGAATAAGTACTACAAAGAAGCGCGAAAAAAAAAGAGATTGTAAGATAAAGAACCTTGTGAGTTCGGCAATCAGTGTTGATTTGGATCCTATCGCTCTTCTCTTGAAATCCTCTGAAAACCAACAACCAAAAAAGAAATCATAATTCAGACAGACTGACAGACAGACAGAGAGAGACATTACCTGAAAACCACAGTGCGATTCGAAGGTCTCCCATTTGATCCAATCGTTGCCTAAAACCAAACCAAAAACAACATCCACAAAATTACTGATTCCAGAAAATATGACTTCCAAAAAGAAAAGAAAGAAAATCAACGTGCGTACAAGTTGAAAGAAGGAAGAGTGCTTCAGGTGGGCGTTGGACTCCAGAGCGTTGAGAAGAAGCTGTTTCCACGGCCCTGTTACTGTTCCCATCGCTTCTATTCCTGTTCGCAATCCTCGTTTCGTAGTTTTTCTGTCTGTTTCTACGTTACCGTAGTTACGGAAAACGCTGTTTCCAAGTACGCCTTTTGTCTTATGCTTCTATTTGAAATTGCAATTTTAAAAATAACGATTTTTAAAAGTACGATTTGAAAATGTAATTTTTAAAAACGCAGTAAAATATTTGGTAAAATTAAAATTTGGCCTTTAAAATTATAGTTTAATCTTTTAAAATTTTGTGTTTTTAAAAAAATACCTCCTTATCGGTAATTTATAATCGCAAATTTTTTGCGTTTTCAAATTGCAATTTTTTAAAATTGCAATTCCTAAACAATTCAATTTTTATAATTTTATTTAAAATTACATTTATTATTTTACAAAATTACAATCACAAACGCATTCAGGTGAAAAAAAAATCAAAAAAATTCAAAAAAATTACCTATTTTTACTAAAAAACAGTTTTAAATTTATCAAATCTCATTTTATTTTTTTTCAAGGTTATAAAATGGGGATGAAATAAGCCTGAACCTGTTTTTTATTTTTATTTTCACCTAAAACGGACGTTAGGACGCCCAGCTCTACTCAATGTCATAATATATTATTAGTTTTTCCACAAGATTTGTATGTTATCTAGAAATGACATAAAATTTCTTACAAATTAGATTATAAGAACTCTTATAACTAAGCTTCTGAAAAGAGGTGAGGAGTATAGTAAAACAATATTACATATATATCATCATTTTATCTTTTTTTTACCATCTTAAAGTTAATGTGACTTTTAAAATCATTATTAAATTTAGAAAAGATCATTATTAGATTTTGATTTAATAATAATTTTAAAAGTCACATCAACTTTAAAAAAATTAAAAAAATAATAAAATTTAACATTACTCGCAATTAATACTTGAAATGTTCGAATTATTCTCCATGAAACGTGATTTGGAGGTCTTTCTGTATGGCCTTCTATAAAATTGTCATTAACAAAATATGATAAGTGTCTGAAACTTTCCGACCCTTCTCAATGTGATAGGATTTGGAAGTCTTGTATATGACATTCTAGATCAAAACTTCCCTATGCTCTCTCGGAATACCCATGGGGCCAAAGTATGCCTATTCGCTTCACTATTTACTGTTTCAATGGGGAACTAAAAGAACCATTACTATATTCGGATAAAATTAAGGATCAAGTTAGATCATGCAACAATCTTTGTACTGGTTTTAGATATATAAAAGACACATAAACCTAAATTCAACAAAATCAATGTCCGGATGTTACAGCCATTGCTGTAAGGAACAGATGGATGGATGGCTTTTGGATATGTAACTTTCAAAACTAGCTACTGGCTTGAACCGGAAATAGGATGAAAATTATTTATTTATGGCTCGGTAACCACCCGGATTTCTCGATGATTATTTTACTTGATCTCTTTAATCGGAACTTCGATTAGACTGAGGTTATTAACTTATTATTGATTGATGGTGTGCTTTGAATAAAAAACACTCAAAAAATATTACAATGAAAAGCTCACTACAAAATAAACTATCTTGGCACACAATGAAACAAAGAGGACCCTGATCAACATG
>FXXK01000155.1:23497-71541 GCA_900184695.1 Betula pendula
TTGAAGGAGACTTGAAATCATACAGATCACGCAGCAACGTTAGGACGCATTAGTGAATCTGTTAGGACGCCTTTAGAGTTTCTAGTGTCTCAGCAGTGTAATAATAAAGACGTTAGGATAGATTGTTGATGGAGGTTTCTAGAATTCCACGCTTCAAGACGTTTTGCTGACGACGCGTCACACTTTCTATAAGTCAGTTGAACCAGCCACATCAGGACGACTTGTTGATGAAGCTCTCGATGGGTCTTTGTTGGGGTTGTCCCACATCGATTGTAGAAGGGGCTGGTGGTCAGTTTATAAGTGTGAGGGAAAGCCTCACCCTTTGAGCTAGCTTTTGAAGTTAGATAGGCCCAAGACCACCTAACACTGGTATCAGAGCCTAGGTTTACCAACAAGTCGCCCGATGTGTGAGAGAAAGATTGTTGAGGTTGTCCCACATCGGTTGTGGAAGGGGCTGGTGGTTTCTAGAGTTTTACTCAAAGGGTCACGTCATGACGCCAATCTAATGACCTTGATGACAATGCTCTAGTTGTTCATTAAGAAACTTTAGTTCGAAGATGACCAAACCCTAAGGCTTAAAATGAATAACAAATACTGTTTTGATCACCAAATACGTCAACAAGAAAACCTAACATGGTGGAATCTTCTTTTTTTTTTTGCATCTCCTTTTTCAGGTGCTTTTGATTTTTGAGGCTTCATAACTAGTGTTCAGATCCACAATGTAGAGTAGAGCAGGGCGTCCGAGCGTTCGTGTGTAGTGAAAAAAAAAATCAAAAANCTGAAGGAGACTTGAAATCATACAGATCACGCAGCAACGTTAGGACGCATTAGTGAATCTGTTAGGACGCCTTTAGAGTTTCTAGTGTCTCAGCAGTGTAATAATAAAGACGTTAGGATAGATTGTTGATGGAGGTTTCTAGAATTCCACGCTTCAAGACGTTTTGCTGACGACGCGTCACACTTTCTATAAGTCAGTTGAACCAGCCACATCAGGACGACTTGTTGATGAAGCTCTCGATGGGTCTTCTCTAATCATCCTGTAAGGACAACTAGCTGATGGCAATGTTGACGAAGCTCTCTAGAGTGTTACTCAAAGGGCCACGTCATGACGCCAATCTAATGACCTTGCTGACAATGCTCTTGAGTAGCCTTCTAAAGTGACCACGTCAGGACGTCTTTATTAACAAGGTTGCTAACGCCAATTTAGTTGTTCATTAAGAAACTTCAGTTCGAAGATGACCAAACCCTAAGGCTTAAAATGAATAACAAATACTGTTTTGATCACCAAATACGTCAACAAGAAAACCTAACATGTTGGAATCTTTTTTTTTTATTTTTTTTGCATCTCCTTTTTCAGGTGCTTTTGATTTGAGAGGCTTCATAACTAGTGTTCAGATCCACAATGTATTATAATACCTTTCATATTTGTAACGTCTCAATGAGGGTAATCTCCCTTTGCTACGGCTCAAAACTAGTGAGTAGCAAAAGTGAACAAGTTCATTTTACTTGCTCTCGCGATGGCCTCCTTTTGTTTCTACTAGTCCAAATCTATTTTTAAATTGTCACGTTCTCTCTTGGCCCTTCTATTGAATCAGACTTTTGGCTCATTTTCAGTTTAATTCGTTTTACTGGTATTGATTTTTGTTGGGTTGATGTTAGTCTTTTTAGACTTGAGAGCAACTTCTATAAGGTCATGGTACAAATCATGATCTTTGTGCCCACTAATGAGAGAGTGACACATAAGCATTTCACACAAAATCAAATAAGCACTAAAACACTAGATTAAACCCTCTCTTCCCCTTTAAGAAGAAGAAGGAAAAAAAAAAACCCTTCACTTCATCATTTTGACTCACCGCTCACCTACGCCGCCGTCCACATAGAGAGTCGCTGCCAACGCCAGGAGCTATAGCCTAGTCTTGGCCGCACAGCTGCAACCAAACTTGGCCGCAACTTGGTGGATTTCGACTTGGGCGGTGACTTCCAGCTTTAGGTGGTTGCTTCCAGCTTTAGCGGCGGAGAGAGGGATATTTTTTATGTTGATGAGGGATGAGGAGGAGAAATCTTATGTTTTGATATCATTTGTTTTTTTTTTTTTTTGTTCCAAGCTAAGGTGTTAAGCTCTCATCGGAAGGTACAAAGGTCATGGTTTGTGCCATGACCGTATTAAAGTAATTCTTGTTAGACTTTCGCTCTTTATTGAATGTCATTTTCTCTGATCTTATTTTTTTAGAAAAAAAAAAATCACATCTTTGGAGGGCTTTAAAAAAAATCCCATCCTTGACAAAACTAGCTACCACATAATGAATCAATGATATTTCCAAGACTTTTCTTTTTATTTATTTATTTATTTTCCCTTTTTTCTCTCTTTCTGGTTAAGCAAGATATATATATATATATATATAGTTGGAGAGCACGTGCAAGACACGTGCTTGATTTCTTGTGTTTTTTATTCATGTGATATTTAATGTTATGAAGTAAATATTATATATAGAAGGCATTATATAGAATGATTTAATATGTAAATTATTTTATAAGCACATTTTTTTATACAAAATCAAGTTAATTAAGATCATAGTATTAACTAATTGATCAATAAGTATATGTACAAAAAAGAAATAGTACATATAGGTTTTCACAACAAAATAGTACATAGTTTACGGTTTATAGTTTCTAGCATAGGAAGACATTCAAATAAGGTCAGAGATCTAAGTAGTTACTTGTTTTCGCGTTAGTGCTATTACTTCATAGCAAAAGTTGTTTTAAAAAAAAAAAAAAAAAGAGTTATAGTCTATGATTGTTGAATAAGGAAAGTTCATTTGGCCGTCAGTTTAGTGGTTTTGAGAACTTCAAAGCTATAAAGAGTCCCCTACTTGCAACGGGCATATCATTCCCTTCCAAAATCCACAAACCAAAGAACCAATACTCACTTTGATTATTCCATCATTGAAAAAAAATAAATAATGCATATCAACCAGTTAACAATATCAGGGAATATTCATCTTAAAAATAATGTTTTGAGAACTTCATCGCATAACATTGATAAGAGCTTGCGTAATGAGTAGTGGCTCCACAGAAGCAAATAATCAACCATACTCTTTGTACGAATCAAGAGAATTCTTTCTAGCTGTTAAAAACGTAACACAACGAAAATACATAAAAATCAAACATCAAAGCCAAATTATCAAAATAATTAGCACTGAATAGAACATTGAAGTTTCCGTTTCTAAATAGATCTCATCAATGAGACATTACAGCTCACCATCTATAAGATGATTCTGATAATTAATGAACATATATTGAAGGTTTATATGATTGAATGCTTATCAAACTTAGATTTAAGTTGCTTTTGTTTTGGGTGGTCCAACACATTAAAATACCTAAGATTCAAAACTTGTCTTTGTAATAAATTTTTTTTTTCTAATAAATTATTATTAATAAAACCAACCACATGGAAATAACGCAGGAATTCAACTTCATGATGGATATAACAAATACAAAATCAAATAGAGATAATAAATACAAATTCAAATATCTTCCTATCGTACTCTCAAGACAAAGTGTGTAAGAGAAACATTTCTTCAAACACCTATAGCCATTACCTTGTAAAAAATACTTTCATGCATAACCAAAAAGCAAAATCTTGCTTAGCCCACTCTCCATTCACATAGTTCTCAATCTAAAATTAGTGGGTGTAACAAAACTATAAAGAAAAGGTAGACATTGCAGATCAAATAAGTTAACATATTCAGTTTTTATTTTATAATATAGTTTGAATTGTTTCTGACAGAATTTGGTTTGGTTTTTTAATGCAGTTATATTAGCTTTTTTGAAAATATAGTAAGACAACAAATTAGTTATTTTGATAGGATTGAGTAAGAAAAACATTTTGTGGAAGATATATATAGTTTTTTTAATACCTGAGTGGTTTTCAGCATTAATTTTGTGGATGTGCATGTCATGAACTTTTCTACATGATCTCCAAACAAAGATGCCACCAACGATCTAGCTGTATCATGTAACTCTACTTCTACTCGACATCTAAAATAAAACAATATATGAAAATTTAGACAAGCTAATTTGGAAAAATATTCAACTTGTTTATTTCATATTTAATTTGAATGTGACATATAATTAGAATGTACTTACCTTGGTTGGGCAAGAACATTTCATTCTTTGCAATTTATTCAAAAATGTCTCATTGTACTTTATACATGTACTTTTTGTACACTTATTGCAAGCCATGTACCAAAAGTTTGTTGTAAGTTACGAATAACGATTTTTTGCCTTAACTAAAAAGCTGAGTCGCTGCACCCAATTGTTTGTAAGAGTTTATAATCTTGATGGATTTTACTTTTTGAGAATGCAAATGTAATAAGTTGATAGTACATGAATTCGTATAATGAATCTTTTACTTATTCTATATTATGGATATGAGTAATTGATACGCCTAAAAATGTCTTACCGTTTTTGCTAACTCTAGTGCTGCTAGGCAATATGTGTAATGGTTTCGCGGTGCTGTCATTGAGCTTGATGAAGGTTTGAGATAGACAGTTTATCATTAACTATTTCTTTTAACACATTTTCATAGGTGTTGTCATTGGAGTGTTTGCCCAAAACTTCTATTGTCTTCTATTTCTTAACTACCAAACCACAGGACCAAGCAGAAAAACATTTACAAAAAATCAATAAATTAGAATATAAGAGAGAACTATGAAGAGGAAAAAATACCTTATAGGGAGATTTTTTGGAACTACCAACCATGACCATTAAAAGTCCATGGATGAGAGCTCAAAGGTTAGCTCCTATGTAGAAGAGTTCTGAAAAAGACCAAATAAATAAAAAATAAAGAACAAAAGATAACACCAATAAAATTTATAACCACGAAAAAAAAAGAATAAATGTTTAGGACATTCTAGATTCCACAATTTTATTTATTTTTATTTTTTTTATATGATGGCTCTTTATAAACCATACCAAAAAAAAAAAAGCCATAAATGTTTTTTATGATGATGGCTCGTTTATAACCACATTCCAGATTCTCACCTTTTTTTTTTGTTTTTGGTGTTTTTCATTGATGATGACTCTTTATACCCAAAAAAAAAAAAAAAAAAATTGAGGGACAACAAAATAAATGTGTGAAAAGACCAAAAAATATATGATAAATTTTATTTTATAAAAAAACAACATAAGTGTAAAAATGATTTAAGGCCAAAATTCGAAGAATCATTGTTCATGGGGGATAGTAAGCTTTTTATATAGAAGATATATATATATATATATATAAACCTCTTATAGAGTATCTGGATGGAGGTAATCTTTTAGAATTACCTTATTTGATTGTACTTAAGTGGAGGAATCCAAATACCCAAAGGAATGTGGATTCCCTATTAATTATTAATTATAAGGGCATGTTTTTATAAAAAAATTAAATCATGTTAAATCATGTACACCGTAAAATATATTAATATTAAATTTTAAATATAAAATAGATGCTATCTATTTCATTTGAAATGAAGAGGATCCTTTGCCCCTCACTTGCCATGTTTTCTAAACCTTTGAAATATGAGTAACTGCACTAGTGCTTAGGGTATTCGATTTGAATATCTTCATTGATGCTGCTAGATATATTATCTATTTCACGTCTAATCTATAACCCCTTCATTGAATTTTTGTTTTTGGCTTTACTTCATCATTTGTTTTCGTTAGGCTTCATGTATAATCATGATTCATGAAGAATGTATTGATAAACGTTAATTTGCAGAAACCATCCTTAGAAATTATGATATTGATAAATGTTATGTATCTACCAGTCTTGCTCCTTGCTCCATTATATATATGATGATATATTGCGAATTCTCAAACAGGAAAACCAATAATAATAATAATAAGGAGATGACATTCTTCATTTTTCATTTCTAATAAAATTCACAATCTAGACATGTTTCTTTGGTTAATTAGCAGTAAAACGTGCAAATTGTATGGACAGCAGTGATGGACCAAAGGAGGGATGGGGGCCATGGCCCTTCTCCACTAAAAGAAAATAATTTAGCCTTTCAATTTCTGTAAAAAACAATATTTAGGTCTCTTTTTATTATTATTATTATTATTATTATTATTTTATTTTGGCCCCTAAAAAAGAATTCTAGCCGCCCCCCGCCTACCCACCCAACAGTCCTTACAAAACGTACATAAAGATATTTTTAGAACAATAAATAGTTATTACAAAATCTCTAAAAGTAAACCAAAGATACGAATTTCATGTTCTCTCAAATTTCTAATCATTTTCAAATGTCAAAATAATCACATTATTGAAAAATTCATATTCTAAGGTATCGCATTTTTTAGAATATAAATGTTAAATTCCTCAACCAGACTGATTTGTTATACTAAACGAGAAGTAAATTTAGCGGCTCATCAATTAATTAAAGTTATTGTCAAATAAGTCATAGATAGAGTTTGAATAGAAGAGATTTTTAAAGGTATTCATGATGTTGTATTTTTTGAATAATCTGCTTTAATTTATTAAAACAATTTGCTCTAACTTTTTAGAGTTTTATGCTCTAATATTTTTTCTCTTTTTATTATAAATGAAGAATGCAATTTGTTTTTTTTAAAAAAAAAAACAATACACGAAGCTGGTGATCTATAATTGGGTTACTTCTTTTTTTTTTTTTAATTCAATATTAGAAAGGGAAAAAATCTATATTTGGATTACTTGCGTGCGTATTGAAGGTGCGTGACTTAATGGGGTCTTTCATTTGAAATGACGTCAATTGACGGTATTGTTTCTTGAATTGGAGGTCACAAATTGTACAATTAATGACCATCATGCTTTGTCACCGTCCCCAAGGTTTTCTTTTTGTTCATACTTAATTTCGCTACATACAATTGACTCAATCAATATAAAGTAAATAAAAAAAAACTCATCTACCAATTTGGGAACAGAAGTTGGCCACGAGCTCATCTTTTTTATTTTTTGTAAGCGCCACGAGCTCATCTAACCACCTCCTAAATTGCTGTGAAAGCGACCCCCGTGCAATAATTGTACCTTTTTCTTTATATTATAATTAATAATTTGTACCTTTGACTCCATATGAATAACTGTAAGAGTTCCATCCTTCTTTGAGTTCTATTGGTGCATTTTTCTTGTTGGGTACAACACAATTTTGGCTTGGTGCATGGTTCCTACCTTGAAATGCGTCGCAATCATTTCTTCCAAGTGGTACATAATTTCTGTAAACTCCAACTCACTGTCAGTAAAAGATGAGACATACTGACTTTGGTTATATGGTTCTCCTAGTCTATTTTTACAAATTTATTATTAAATTTATAAGACCTACCATTTAATTTACTAAAGTTTAAACAAGACAAAACCATAAAATTGAAAAAGAATCATTTCTCTTTCACACACATTTTTATATATCTACACCTTAAAGTTGGACCCATGATCCCATAAATTGTAGGAATATTTTTAATTTCTCATTTGTTTCTTTCATATATATATATAAAAAAAAAAGTTCATATACCTCTCTTCAAATTATTATTTTATTATTAATTTCTTTTTTTATTTAAATTATTAATTGAGTCAATATCCCTTAAAGTCAGTAAATAGATAAAAAAAATGACTTAAAAATTATTTCAATAAAACAAAAATACCTTATAAATTTGAAAAAAAAAATATTAAAACAAAAATTGGAGGAAGGCTTCAAGGAGATTTTAATATGATAGTAGTTTGAGGAAATATTTGTACTTTTCTCATATATAAACCTCTTGTGTGTATCCGAAATGACCAAGGCAAGTTCTTAGCAAAATGGAAGTTTTTTCAGGACTTGAGAGATGCAAGTTTCTTCCTTTTCGCCCGTTACATATAATTAGCACGTGTATCAATCAGCTACACGTGCGTATACAATTGTGAATAGTTCTTCATATAGCAATTAATTGTATACCAAAGTCTGGGACCACTTCCATGTGATGTAAATGAAAAAAGAAAAAGAAAAAGAAAAGGGCATATCATAAGTAAGATTCAATTTTAAAACAATAAAACAAAAATTGGTAGGCCCTGTGGTCCTAATTGGATTGAGCTTTGATATGGAAACCTAGCAAACAACAACTTTCAAATTCAGAGAAATTTTGGATTAAAAATTGGGCAATCAGCCTAATCCTGTTTTTCAAAAATAGATTAAAAAAAAAAAAAGAGTTCATAAAAGTGTTATCTTTACATCTATTTATCACACCGACTAACATTGCGTGTTTTTAAATAGTTTTTCATTTCAATCACTTAAAAAATAAAAGTGTAAGCCACTTAAAATACATTACGTCAACTAGTGTGACATAAGTGTGAAGAATAACATTATTCAATTTAAAATTCGTTATGTTTATCACTAATTCTACTCTTTTTGTGACACTCCCAAAGTATTTAACTAGTAAATAGCCTTGAAGTGTCATTGACAATGTCCCCATACTCATTTAATAGGTAAATGATCTGAATGGTTACCACAATTCTCAAACATTAGGTAACTATGTAGTGGAAAGGTATACAATTTTTTTTTTTAATTTTGTTTTTTACAGCCAAAACACTGAATCAAAATAAATAATAACCATAGCAACTATTAAACCATAATGTAACTTAAATTGCCGTAACATAGCTTAATAACATCAATATAACGGTAGCATATTCACAACCCAAGCAAATCAACTAAGTCATCAATAGTATATAGACCAATTCTAAACAAAAATTTAGGAACATATTGAAACATCATAAATACAATGGAATTATAAACAAAATCCTCAAGGGTGGTGGAAGTAGCATTAATGTTCAGGTGTGCTAATTAATAACGGGCCCAAACTACCCATTGGCCAACTACCTTTGGTACGACTGAATGGCCTAGCTCGTAACACAAGCGAATGGCGAATGGCCCAACCTGTAACACAACCACCCTTTTAAGACGTCTCCACCCGATTATGGTGATCACCCAAGCATGCTCATCCAAGGACTTAATGAAGGTTTTCATGCGAACCTTTCAATATATGTAATTGTTCCCATCAAAGTAAGGAAGTACACAGAAAATGTGCTTGAACCATTGACAACTGGGGTCAAGGATCATACTCAAGAGATAAATTCAAACATAATGTACCTCGCTCTGATATCAATTCGAGACGCGGAATTCAGACCTCAACGCTCAAAAGCAACAATTATGTAGTAATTTAAATAACAAAATTCTGCAATAATATAAATCAAACTACTCAAAATAATAAACACATGCACACATCAGCACACAAGATTTTATTGACGAAATGAAAACCCTTTAAATCATTCAAAGGTAAAACTATTCTGGGTCGACAGCAAAATCCAAAAAACCAATCACTAAAGAAGATTTAAAGTTTTGGTATAGTAAACTTACGAACTCTTTGTAAAATACTAACACAACTTGAACACAGATAAACTCCTCGCTTGCCTTCGGCACATGGCAGCTCCAACACCTCATTGGCTAATCGTCTTTATATGAGATCCTTACAGACTCACAAGTAGACTTCAATTCATTTGTTGATGTAGAACAACGAAGTGGTTTGAATTCTCCAAGAGAATTATGTTTCAATGTTCATACCATAAATATCTCTTGGCACAATGTTAAGCACTTAGGGTTTAGGAATACTCAATATTAAAGGTGAATAGTTCTACTTAGCTCTATGAAATTTGTGCCTTCAAAGCCTTTAAATAAACTTAAGAAAACTAGCCTTGAAACCTAAAGTCGCATAAGTTTGCAAAGGCGGCGTTCAGACAGGTTAATGATGTATCTGGACATCACTAGGGTTTTATGCCTTATAACAGGATCATGTCTGGACACCAGCGCACAAAAGTTTGTCTTTCCACTATGTATGGACATGAGCACACACCAGTGCATGGAACTCTTTGGAAATCAGCATGTCCGGACATCATCGCGCACTTTAGCACACTTGAATTCTATGGAAGACCTCTTGTTTGGACATGTGCAAACAGGACAGTGCACACAACTTTTTGTCCAACCTCTTGTCTGGACATGTGCGCACAGGTCAGCGCACACAACTATTTGCCAAGGACTTGTCCGAACACCAAACAATCTTGTCCAGACATTAGGTTGTTGTACTTGATTTCTTTGATCAATCTTCAACTCGAATTCTAAATACAAATCTACCAAATGCAATGATGTGGATTTTACGGATCAATGATAAATTTGTACCACTCGCAATAAGACGAATCCTTATAGGATAGGGCTATGTGGAGGGTGTCGAACCTCAAGGACTGTTTGTTGGTTGGATGCTTATTAAGTTTCCAGAATATACTCTAATCTAATTCAGAAACGATATTTGGTTGGTTTTGATTTGAAAGCTAAATTAAGCATAAACAATTAATGAAATAAAAGAGAAGAAACATAGGGAAATGATTTCACTACAAACCTCATACCAATGGCAGATTATATTCCTATGGGATTCTTACTATATGTGTGATATGATGCGCATAATGGGTGTCGACCATATGACGACATCGACAAGAAAGTACTTTAGTTAAAAGGTGATGATAACCCATCTTCGGTTAGCACGGATCGTCTACCTAAACTCTAGTTGTGGTACGATCCGTCTTCCTTAGGTATGGCCTATAAAACCTTTTAATGAGCATACATATTATCAATAAATGAGTATAACCCATCTTCGGTTGGCATGATCCGTCTACCTACGTTACACTAATCTAAGATGTAGTACGGATCATCTTCCCTAAGCATGGCCTATCTAACCTCTTGATTTTATGTCAAAACATATCATTGCATAGCTATCATTCCTATAATCACAGAAAATAAGAATGTCGATTTCATTCAAGACTAAGAAACCTCTTATAGACAAGATGAAGTTTTTGTAAAAAATGAGTATAAACATTGAATCAATTACAATTGTTTGCAAACCTCTAAGCTAAGCAATCATCAAACATATACTAAAAATTCCAAAATGATTACAATCAAACCATGGACTTGGAAAGGGCTACATCAAACCCTATGAAAAAGAATTTAGCTACTCATAGAGGATATGGAACTCTCTATTGCATTAGAGAAATCCATTTCTTGAGTGTTATGAGCTGCTGGCCAAAATTCCCCAAAACCAAGAACCCTAATTCGTGCTTGCTACTCAGAAATTCCACTCTTTGGATGAGAGGTTCAGTTCCTATTTGAATCCTTCATGCAATCCCTCAAAATCACAATCTAATCTCTTAGTTTAAGGGATTGAGTTTCCCCCAATCCCTCATTGCGAGGATATGGAGTCAAAACCACCATTTGAGGGATCTCAGCGGTGAATCTGTGCTTGACCCAATCTTTAGGAACATTTCCCTCCTCCAAATCAAGTGCAGATCTCAAATTGGATTCTGGTGCGACCGAGTTCGCTCGAACCATTTTAGTACTTCGCTCGAGCTATGTTGAGTGCTTCCACGCTCGAGCTAAATGATGACTTAGCTCGAGCCATTTAAATGCTTTTTCGCTCGAGCTAACTTATGACTTCGCTCGAGCCATTCCGACTTCATCAGCATATTTTGAATTTTCCAAGCCAAAAGTTCATGATGTAAAGTGCACATTCATTGTAAGACCTGAAAGCACTAACTAACACAAAAACACAACAAAATGTTATATTACAAAATAACTAAGGTTTAACAAATGAGAGTTAAGGGGCTTGAATGCATAACATTCAAGGCTTATCATGCAACAAAATACAAAAGCACTTGTTTTGGACATTGAATAGGCTAATTAAAAAGTAATATCTCCAAGTCCCACAATTTATTCTTTTGAAGATGTTGATGGCGCTCACCATCCAAAATCTTTTTCAAGCCTTGTTGTCGTAACAAAGCCCGTATCTTAATGTGACAAAGACCTGAGCTTTGATACTAATTTGTTTGTGACAAAATAATTTTAGGATCCCAAAGAAACAGAAAATGACAAAATAAAGATAATCCAATCACACAGGACACCAAGATTTAACGTAATTTGACTTAACAAACTTACATTCACGAGCGAAGATGGCTAGAATGAAACTTATTATAAAAAGATGGATTATAAAGAGTAATATGGAGAAAATCACTCAAAACTCAAAGCCTCAATATACCAAAATCTCACTCTCACATAAAAGAGAATTAATAAAAGAAAAAAAAAATAATTCTCTAAATTCTCTACGTCATCTGGCATTACAAACGTGAGAAAAACTAAAGAGATCGATCCCACAATTCACGTTGTTGCTTAGTATTGTCTCAATGTGCATCCAAAAGGTGAACTTCTTGTTCCTTTTGTAAGCCAAGACGTTAGTCAAAACTTCTCCTAAACATAGAAGAATTGGAAGTTGGCTAAATAGAGTCCTAAGAGCATTCTTAGCAGCCTCACCAAAATAGTTTTTTAGCTATTTTAGTGAGTAAATTTAGTTAAAATGCACAAAACCCTCCCTAGACTCATTATTTTAACTAAAAAATCTGGTGAGTGAATAGTACTCACCAACAAATATTGAGTACTGTTCACTCATCAAATAATAAAATATTATTATTTTATCTCTATCTTCATTTTCTTTTTCTTTTGTTTCTCTCCCACCCATGCACACACGCACTCTTTTTCCTTTTTCTTCTCCCTCATTTGCTCTCATCTCCATTTTAATATCATTTTTTTTTTATAAAAAAAAGAAGAAGAAGCAGCGTAGTCCAATTTTTTTTTTTTACAAAAAGATTACTTGTTGTGTGATTGATTATTGATATGTTTGTATTATTTTGATCTTTTTTGTTGTTTTAAAAAATATGATTGTTAGGAAAATGATAAATTTTTAAAAATATGATCGTTAGGAAAAGACAAATATTCAAAAATATAAATATTAGAGAAAAAATAAAGAAGTATTTGAAAAAATGATATTCAAATGAAATAGTGAAAGTGGATAGCTAAATGATAAGGCTGCTGGGAGTGCTTTAATTTTTTAAAAATTGATTGCCATAATAGCTAGAGAAAAGTAGGTTTTAGCCAAAATGACTACTAAAATTTAAAGAGGCTGCTAATAATGCTCTTAGTAGAAGTAGCGACTCGGTACTCATTCAAAAATCAAAAGGAACGAGGAAAAGTTTTTTAACTGGGCCTACCAACTTGATTATTCAAGTCACGCATCACACTCTTTGGACATGGAGGGGACTTTAATCATCGTAAGGAATAGGTAAGGAAATTAAGCTTCGGAGTCGTCTAATGATTTTAAAAAGGCTTACTTACGTTAGGTGAAAAAAAGGCGAGAAGAATGATAAGCTACTATTGCCTAGAGATGGAGAGCTCCACTGTGTGCCTTTGCAAATGTCAATTGGGATGTTGTCGTGGATAAGATTACAAAATGGGCATAAGCATAATTGTTAGAGACCATGAGGGAGAGGTCTTGGGGTCTATGATGGCTTCCAAACCTTATATCACTGATCTAGTAGTTGATGAGGCGGTGGTAGCATTGGCAACTATGGTTTTTAGCAGAGATATGAGACTAAAGAAGGTTATTTTGGAAGGTGATGTTCTACAAATTGTACCATCACTAAGAATGAATGTCATGAATTGGAGTAAATATGATCAATTGATCACTAATGCTAGAGTGATTCCGAGTGGTTTGCAAGCATTGCAAGTAAATCATATTTGGAGGAAATCAAATGAGATTGCTCATAGGCTAGCTAAAGAAGGTTTGCGTCACGTAGAAAAACGTACAAGTTTTGATGGACGAAGCTCTCAATTATATTCAAGATATGAAAAATACCACACACACTTCCACAATCTCAAATACCTCTTTCTAACGTAATACTGAAAATCATTATTAAATTATTGATAAATTACTATTGAATATAATCTAATAATAATTTTTAGTATCACGTTAAAGAATATATATTCAAAAATGTAAAATTAAAATTTCTCTCACGATATTATATGTACTTACCGATCGATCAATTAGTGCTTGATCGACGTAGTCATTAATGAAAGCAATGATAGAAAATGTTCTTTTTTTTAAAATTACTGTTGTAGCTGATGTAAGCAAAATCATTTTGGTGTTTGTTACTAGGCTAACATATTTACACCTAAACAAGTACCCCACCTAGCAGTAAATAAAAGGGGGCAAACAAAAGAAAAAAATGGGACAAGCACCAATTAATATCACACATCACTACCACGATTGTATTATTAATTACGACACATTATTATAGACGGCAAACCATTTTCTACTTTCTAACCTAATTAAGTTGGGCAAAAGGTAAGCACGTGAAACTTATAAGATAGATTCGGATCCTTTTTTCGATTTCATGGTGCCTTCTGCCTTGACATGTGCACGTGCCTTTCACATGCTTTTCAGATCAATAGCGACTCAGCAAAGGCGTCTAATTCAACTTGGTTTTCGTCTGACTTCAGAAGTTCTAAGAAATCCTCATACAGCTTCTCTAGCGTGTTAGCGCCCGTGGGTACATGAGACTGGCACTCAAAATCTGAGCCGTTGACAAGATCATGATGATCACCATGATCATCTTCAGTACCGGTACCACCAACAGCAACAAGAAACGACCCAACCCCGGCCCCATTTTCTGCACTGTCTTTGAAATCGGACCAAGGATTAATATTATTATTTTCCACTTTTGATCCTTCTCTTCCTAACTGCCCCGAAGACGACCCGCTAATTGTATTGCATTCAAAACTTTCATTTCTCGGTATCGAAAAAGAAGTAACCCTCGTGGGCTTCGGGAGATGAAGCTTTGGCTTCTCCGGCTGATGATCTAGATTTTCTTTAGAACCGATGATCTTGCTGCTCTTCTGCTGCTTCCTGCTGTTGCTTTTGTTGTTCTTCCTCTTTGATTCTTGGGCTGGCTCCGATAACTTTTTGTGGGTATTCGGGTCGGTTCCTTCGCTCCGGAGTCTTTTACTGAGATGTGTGTTCCAATAATTCTTTATCTCGTTATCAGTTCGACCAGGAAGCCTGCCGGCAATGAGAGACCACCGGTTTCCGAGAAGCGAATGTAGTCGGATAATAAGGTCATCCTCATCAGGGCCAATGTTCCCTCTCTTTATATTTGGTCTTAGGTAGTTCATCCATCTTAGTCTGCAGCTCTTTCCACACCTAAGCAGCCCTTCATAAGTCCATCATTTGTATTAAATAATTAGCTTTCTTCAAGCAGTCAGAAAATCTAAAAATTGAAAGAAAAAAAAAAAACAATGAGATTAATTATTACCAGCTTTTTTAGGCATAGATCTCCAGTGGCCTTCACCGTGAGCTTGAATATAATTGGAAAGCAATGTGTCTTCTCTAGGCGTCCATGGACCTCTATGCAGCCCAACCTTAGAACAACAAGGAGCCCTTCCCATCTTTTTCTTCTTTTTTTTCTTCAATCTCTGTCACTAGTCTTTTTCTTTCTTTTTTTTTCCCTTTTTTCTTTTCTCTCTGGATGATATGATTCAGAAAAATAGGGTGACAGGGAAGGTAATGCAGAGACGGGGGATGCTCCGGAGAGTAGTGGGGAGCACGAAGAGTCCAACTCTCGTTCCCCTTTTTAAAGTACTGTCGAGGTTATAGAAATTATGTGACCACGGTAAAAGCGTAATTAATTTTTTTTTGAACATCTATGATAGGGTCAAGTTGGCCAATTACATTTACGCAAAGTGCACGTATCCCAACAACCCTTCTTGCTATCTGCCCTTCTCCTGCATGCCCGGCCCCGCCCCCATGCCTACAATTAATTTACATAACATTGACGTGATTCACATAAGAACATGCCTCCCCCTGCTCCTGTCCTGGTGCTCAATTTTCCACCGCTAATTTTAAGCGATGGTGCATAAAAATCTAAGAATCAAAAGACTTTTTGCGCTTGGCTTTGGCTTAACCACGTGCATATCTGCTCATGAGGTGCGTTGAATCTCTATTATTTACTGTTTAGGCTATTTTCGAAGAATCAAATTAAGGAAGAAATATCAAGGAGAGATTTTTCACCTTAGCATTTTTGCTCTTGATTAGGGCCGATATATATATATATATATATATATAGAGCTCTAATGCATTTTACAAATAAATCATCAAGCATGGTTAAAATGTTATTTAATATTTTTTGTTGTCTATCTTCCGACGTTTTTATTCTATATATGTGGCACATTCAAACTCACTTGTATGAAAATAGAACAAAAAAAAAAAAAAATCTAAAAATTAAATAAACAACATAAAATACTGGCTAACATTTATTTTCTTTTTAAGTTTGTTTCCACGTTTTCATCTTTATTTTTGTTTTATATATATGAGTAATTATATATGTCACTCTCCATGTTTACCTTGTATCAACTAAAAGTGATGTGACTTTTAAAATCACTATTGAATTTTTGATTGATCATTATTGACTTTTTATTTAATAATAATTTTAAAAGTCATATCACTTTAATTGACACAAAATAAACATAAAAAAACAATTTATATCATTACCCTATATATTGATCAGCTGATTCAGCACTTGTCAGCAAGAGCTGGTGCATGCCGCTCACCGTTCCCATTAGTGGGGAGTGAGGAGCTAACAGTATTGATTAAGGAAACATGTAGAAGGTAGTGGGACCTGGATCTTATTAAGAGCTCACCAATAGAACCGCGATGTGATCAAAACATTCATGTTCGTGGGACCCTTCATTAAATTATACTGTTGGAAATCTCCTTGGGTAGTAAAAACACTCCAACAACACCTCATTCTTTCTTTCCTGCGTTTTTTGGACCGTCCAAATCGAATTAGGCCCTACATTTGAAACGTCAGACTGCGCGCTCAGAAGAAAAAACAATATAAATGTACGTGGTCATGTCTGAGTCACTTTTGTGGTACCTATCAATTTTGCTCCTCACATTTGGGCCGGGCCACCATATGCCTAAAACTGTTTTGTTTTGTATTATTTTGTTTTTAAGAGATGCCAAATTATTTCTCATTTCTCCGCTCTCTCACGTGGCAGTGCCACGTTCTACTGCCACCTCAGACAAACAAAAATAGTTTTTTTAAAAAAACCTTGAGCTCCAAATTGTAGGACTTCACTCTTACTTATGCGGATTCGGCTTGAGTGCCGTAACAAATCCTGTTTCTACAAAGCCTCTCATTTATGTGATGGACGTGACAGTTATCCAGCATTTCTGTCATAAATTTTGAAGGAACCGACGTCTGAAAATTTTGTGCGGCCTCTTTCTCTTCATTTCATTCTCTTGCTCTTTCTGTACTATTTTCGCCATTGCAAAACAGTTCTACGTTGCAAAGCTAAGCAGCATTTTCGTCTATGTATGTCTATCTCTTTTTTACTTATTGAAACCATTGGAACGAAAAAGAGCGATCGACTTTTGTTGTCTCAGAGTGAAAGTCCCATGCTTAGATATTTGGGCAACTCCTACACATTATAAATCTAGCAGTAATGCCCGAAAGAAGACCATGTTGTCTTTTATATTTTTCTAAAATTATCGTGACTTTTAAAATTATTATTTGATTAAAATTTAATAGTTATATATTATAAATTTAATGGTGATTATATCAATTTTAAGAAGACACAAGGAGAACATGAATATTCCTTTTTGCATTACTCATNTCATTTATGTGATGGACGTGACTGTTATCCAGCATTTCTGTCATAAATTTTGAAGGAACCGACGTCTGAAAATTTTGTGCGGCCTCTTTCTCTTCATTTCATTCTCTTGCTCTTTCTGTACTATTTTCGCCATTGCAAAACAGTTCTACGTTGCAAACCATTGGAACGAAAAAGAGCGATCGACTTTTGTTGTCTCAGAGTGAAAGTCCCATGCTTAGATATTTGGGCAACTCCTACACATTATAAATCTAGAAGTAATGCCTGAAAGAAGACGTACCATGTTGTCTTTATATTTTTCTAAAATTAACGTGATTTTTAAAATTATTATTTGATTAAAATTTAATAGTTATATATTATAAATTTAATGGTGATTATATCAATTTTAAGAAGACACAAGGAGAACATGAATATTCCTTTTTGCATTACTCATCCTATCCTAACAGATGCTGCAGGGTCTAATGGGGTCCTCATAAGAGTGTACAGCGCCCTAAGCTGGCGGTTTTATCACTAACCTAGGCGATTAGCAATTTTTAAGAATTGCACAGTCCGCTCAAAGAACAAGGAGCCACACCACCACAGCTCTATACGGTTATTTATGCTCTAACCGACTACCTCTTAGGTATAAGCCTTTTGGGCTTATTTTGGTGTTTTAAGCCTTTTTAGGCCTCTTTTCAAGGATAGAGCTTAGGTACTGTAATTTTTAGTACAGTACTTATGCTATAAAAAAAATATGGGCCCAAATTTGATACAAAAAATTTAAAGTAGATCTGGGCCCTTGTGTTTTTTACAACATAGGTGTTGTAGTAAAAGCTGTATCCTCTTTTCAAGGCCTAATTTAAACAATTTTAGGTCTCTTTTTTTAGTATTTTGACTTTTGAGCATATGTGAAAGTAGGTTTGTTATATATATATATAGAGGGTATGGAGATGCATTTAATTACCGCCTATCCCACCACTGCTAACTGATCGTACGGGACGGTTAGTTGGGAACGCTCATGTGGTAACAAAGTTAGCAATTAGTAACAATTAACAATCCAAATAGATGAGCTTAGATAAAATAAATAAATAAATAAAATACGTGCCCAAAAATGGTGATGACCTGACTCATTGGATTGGATTATGAATTCTTTTCCTTGCTCTGGAGGACAAGAACTTGAGTCTCGGCGCCGTAGACCACTCGGCGGCTCGGCCATCCTCACAATTGCGTCTAAGTTCATGCCAATTTTAAAGGTATGGGCTGGGCCAGATTCAGTTCAGTCTCAACTCCGGTACAAAGGAGAACATCAAAGGCCCATGTACAAGCGAGCTAAATGGTTGCTAAATTATTGGATCATGCATTTTACACAATTTTCGACTGCAAATTTGGTCATGCGTTACAGACCAGCAAAACCAATTATTATTTCAGATAAGTTGGTCTTTTAATATATATATTTATTTTGTTTTATTGATTATAGCTATATATCTTAAACTATGTGATTATATTAAGCTTCATTTTAAAAAATAAAATAAAAAATTATGTGACATGTCGCTCTTTTGCTTTTTTGTTCTGTCAGAAAAGGAACAACGGAATATTGCCATGCATAATGTTCGTAAAAACGTACAGCAAACATTTTTTCAGCTAAACATCTAAAAATGCATGAGAATGAGTTGTGATTCTGTAGCTAGCTTAGGTATAAACTCATGCAACTAAGGTTTGCATGCAAGGCTATAAATAACAACACATGGGCAGCAACTTAATGATCATGAACAAGTGCTAGAAGTTTATGTGCCAACATGTAGTCCAAATATACAATGACTAAGAGTAAATATCGAATTTGATTCATGAACTCAAAGGAAGACAAGTTCTTAGTTCAAACTAATTTCTAATTAAACAAATTTTAGAAACAGTTTGAACAGAGTGTACGAGCAAGGACTAACTTTAAATTGAATGACTATCATCTTTGCTTCCAGAGCCACACGAAGTTATACTTAATGGAGGTCAAGTTTTTCCCACCCCGAGAGAGTTGATAGGGACATCAGACACAAGCTACTGATAAAACGCATATATGGACGTTGACGTCAGAGGATGACCCAGCCCATGACCTTGTAGTTGGGTGATTGAGTGCTACAAATATCTTTATGGGCTACTTTTATTATTTTTTTGCATTTATTTCTATTGTTATTTAGTTTCAAACTGGTTATATTATTTTAGTGGGAGAAACACTACGGTTAGGGTTTAGCCTTAAGTCTATTTAAACATAATTTTCTAATGAATTTGGGAGCTTTTGATGAATAATATTATTGACTTGGTTTTGTTGTCTTCTCCCTCTATTTTCCGCCTCCCCCTCTTTTCTTACTGTCTCTTCTGCACCTCTCTGGCTTGTTTCTATTCTCTTCTTGGCTTCTTCTCTCTTTTCAGTTTTCACTCTCTTCTCAATCTTGTATTTGTCACGCATCAACTTTGGTATCAAATGTCGATGCTAGCTCGTTGCTCTCAGTTGGTTGGCCCCGATGGGTGAGGTTGTGTGGTGGTGCATCGACAACTGAGATCTGTAATATATATATATATATATATATATATATTTTTTTTTTAATTTTTTATGAACGGCGATGGTTTGGACTGTATGGAAGGGTATCATAAGGTTCTGTGGGCGGTAGTAGGGAGGTTGGCCATGGGTGGGTTCTGGCTGTGTTTGAGTGATGATTGTCATGGCTTTTGATTGACAATGCCGCACGGGGGTGTTAAACTTCCACTTATCCCAAAAGCTTAAACTAATAGGAAGAGGTAAATTTAATCACTTAATCAATACTTTAACATTCCTCCTCACGTGTGGGCTCAAATTTCCGTTTTTTATAGGTGAGGCCCAACACGTGGAATATTTAATAGAAATGGGGGGTGAAATGACGGAGTCAAGGTTTGAACTCAGGACCTTTGGCTCTGATACCATGTTAAACTTCCACTTATCCCAAAAGCTTAAGCTAATAGGAAGAGGTAAATTTAATCACTTAATCAATACTTTAACAGGGGGTGGGTCAAAAGATTGTTATGGAAAACAATCAGTTTAGGCTCTGATACCAAAGTTGATGCAGGACAAACACAAAATTGAGAAGAAAGTAAAACAGATAGAGAAGAAGATTATGAAAGGAAGAAGAAACACCATAGAGGAGAGAAAACAAGGGAAAGGGAAGAGAAAGAAGCCCAAATGACAGAGAGAAGAAGAGAGANCTGTGTTTGAGTGATGATTGTCATGGCTTTTGATTGACAATGCCGCACGGGGGTGGGTCAAAAGATTGTTATGGAAAACAATCAGTTTAGGCTCTGATACCAAAGTTGATGCAGGACAAACACAAAATTGAGAAGAAAGTAAAACAGATAGAGAAGAAGATTATGAAAGGAAGAGAAGAAACACCATAGAGGAGAGAAAACAAGGGAAAGGGAAGAGAAAGAAGCCCAAATGACAGAGAGAAGAAGAGAGAAGCTAGAAAGAAAAAGAAGCTGGAAGAAAGCTGAGAAAAAGAGAGAAGAGAGAAGAAATGGGGGGAGGTTACTTTCTCAATAATTTTATTTCATATCAAAGTCTATTTCTGAGTATAAAACATGCTTAAATAGCCTCCGATTAAACTTTACGGCAACACTTATTTATTAACTTACCTAACATAACATTGGGCAACGACAATACCCATTATTGAATTAAAAAATAATATTTAGTCATAAAAATTAAATAAAACATAAACTAATAATTAATTAAAACCTAAATAATTAAATGGCCCAATTAACTCTTGTTGCTGCGTTTCAAATCAAGTTCACTATTACAAAACTTCTAACATAATAAGAAAAAAAAAGGGAAAAGAAAAGAAAAAAACTTTGGTACATCTATGAGGAATATTCTTTGTTCATGAAAAATCAATTACAAGACAGAAAGATATTGCAGTATTACTTTACAAACCAGCAGCTACGAAGGTGAAGTAAAACCGCGAGATTTTTATTTTTTTTCAAAGAAAATAATAAATCACAAACTGAATAACTTAACCAATAAAACTACAAGACCAACAAGAATTTTGCCAAACAAATACAACACCTTTACAAAAGAGTAGAAAAGAAAAATAATTTACAGAAAAGAAACAGCCCCAATATTTAACAATCAGAATGATTTTTTTTTTTTTTCTAATTAGAATGAATTTATTATATACTATTAGATTATTATAATAATGTGTAACTTGAATGTGAATAAAACAAAATGCAAGCTGAAACTTACTGAAACCAACAGCAGCTAGACACACCTTCAATCCTTGAATTACTCAGACTTTCCTTACATGCATAAGAAACATAACCATTACATAAGCATCAGCTTGATAGCGATTCATAAAGAATTTTCAAAATCAATTTATTATGCATACATATTGTTTGGAAATGTTTTAATGGAAGGTTTTAAAGAAATTTGAAACAAAAGAGTACCACATGGAAAAAAGAAAAAGAGAAAACCAAGTTTGTGTTTATAAGGCCCAACTCACACCAAGCTCTTGCTTTCAAGTAAACGATGCTTGAATATATGCACTTATATGTATGCTCTAGTATAGTGCTTTGAAGCACGTGTGCATGATAATGGGTTGTAGGGCGCTAGTAATTACCTCAATCGAAAGGTTGCACACTTGGGGAGGGGTCATATCATGACTGTTGATTTTTGGACCGTCATGGTCATACGATCTGGATTGTATGATGCTTTTAAGGTAAATCCAATAGTTAGATTTATGTGACCATTAGGAAAGGCAATAGTAATATTAAATTAAGTTTGATCTAATGGTTGAGATTAAATGATCGTTACTAACAATTATGATTTAACGGTCAAAATAAAATGTCTGTTAATATCTAATGATTAGATTTTATAATTATCGTTAATTGCGAATTTACATGTCTGTTAGTGAACAAACATTAAAATTGCTGATTTAATACTATAAAGAGTGTACTGCAAACTAGTTTTATAACATAGAAAACTCTCTCTTCTTTTGTCTCTTACAAAACCTTATATAGTATAAAAATTCGAGTTTCTCACTCTTGTTAGAATAGAAACTTTAAGGGTTTTATGTTCGTTTTGTGCAAAGCGTAACCAAACTATGAAGGATTTCTAGACTACATTGCATCATGAAAAAATATTTTTTGTAACTTAGAGCATACCAATTCGTCAGAATTGGTGGGGGCAAATACTTTTTTAAGAACACTAGCAACAGACTCTCTAAATTCTATTCATTTTCCTAAATATAGGAAAAAATCATTTGCAGCAAACTCCTTTGATGTTCCTTAAACCAAAAGAAAGCTAAGTGAAGCTAAAGAGCTTCCCTTATCCTTATTTTATTTTATTTTTTTTAAAAAAAATTTCTCTTTCGTCTTTCTTTTTTTTAGCATTGATTTGAAAGAATATTTAAATGATATAAGAAAATGATAAAAGAATTTATTGTAAAGTTTATTTGAATATAAAAGTAAAAAATAGTTTAATTCTCTAAATTTAAGAAAATTTTAAGAAACCGGCTACTGGTACTCTAAAGAAAGCGACTCAATAACGCATTTTAAGAGCATTTAATTTCCTGCTTTATCTTTTTGTTTTTACAGTGATTAGACCTACAATAAAAACTTGTAAATGAACAAATTATATAACACTTACAAGCACGTACAATTAAAAGTTGAAATCAAAGCAAAGTAATAGAGATATACTAAATTGCCATGACAACAAAAACTGAATTGTTCTAATAAAAAATCTGCAAATGCTACACCCAACAAAACATAAACCTCAAAACATTTTATGAAAAATGAAGAATGAACCATAAAACATACATAATTCTGGAGATGGCAATATTCAGTGATTGCATTGTTATGGAGGAGTAAAATCAAATTTTCATTGAATGATATATATATTAAAAAAAAAAAAAAAAAGATCAAATCAGAGCAATGACAGAGATGGATCAAAAAGACTGGGCTTGGTTTCTCAAAAGAGAAAAAAATCGCTCAGTTTAATCAGCGTCGATCATTTGGGGAAATAATCATCACTTCTTTTCTTCTCAAACCAAAAATGAACAATCTTCCTAACATTCACAACAACAAAAATAAATACTTCGTGAGGATTAGAAATCTGTAAACCATGTTGCCTCTCCTTTCTTTTCCTTCACTTTATCGGCAACCAAACAGCAAGAAAATAAATTCAAAAACAGATTAAAAACACACTCAATCATAGACCACAACTTGAATTAAAAAGGCTTAAGCAACTCAGAGCCAATCACTGTCAATGAAAACGAAAGTCAGGGACGAATAGCTTTAATTCCAAGCTTAATTTTATTCAAAGATATATAAACTTCCATTTTCTCAGCAACCAAACGAAATATAGAAAATCACCTGTGCAACTTAAAGCTGAAAGCAAGACCCAAGAAGCTGGCCGCAGATTCAAGGAGTCACCTGAAAATTGAAACCGAAGCTGCGAGTCATTGAGAAAATGAGAGAATGTGTAGCCGTAACCATCTTTTCTTTGAATGCAGCCTGAGTTCCCGTTTGTGAAAAGCTGGAATGGCCCGATGTAATCTTGTTGATCCTCCTTCCTTTCGGGAGGATGTCCTTCGACTGGGGTGCAGCAATTGGAAGAAAAAGGCTTTGTTGGATACTCTGTGCCGTCTGGTTTTGAGTTCCTCGATCTACAATTTATGGCGTGCTCGGAATGAAATTAAACACAGTGACCATCCTGGTTTTGAGCTCCATGATCTACAATTTATGGCGTGCTCGGAATGAAATTAAACACAGTGACCATCCAAAAATAGAAGAGCAGATTCTTAAGGCTATCTTTTGGGAAGTATGCGCTCCAGGATCTTGGGCAAGGGCAAATTCCGTATGAGCAGAGAGAATCTTCTTCTTTGTCATGCTTGGAATTCCTTCGTGCAGATTTGCTTGTTTAATTTGATGTTGTTTGGTTTCTGCAGTTGGTATGTTCAGGTGGTTCCCTTTTGTAGTTTAGTCTGAGTCTGTTGCTCTGTTCCAGACCTGTGTGTTTTTGTAGGTTTCAGCTTTTTGCTGAGTGTTTGTATCTTCGCTTTGTTGAATGAAATCTTGCTTATTCATACAAAAAAAAAAAAAAAAAAAAAAAGAGAATGTGAGATAACATGACAGAAAAGAGAGAGAATAAACCCCGGCGAACAGAGAGAGAACGCCGGAGAAAATAGAGCGAAGGAACGGCGGAGAACGACGTCTAACAGAGGTGAACGGCGTGAGAGAGAGAGAGAGAGAGAGAGAGAGAGAGAGAGTTGGGGAAGCGTTGCAGGATTATCCAAGACCAATGAGGAAAAGTCTTTTTTTTTTTTTTTTTTTTTTTTTCCTTTTTTCTTTCTGAGCAACACGCCAACACACAATGAGGAAAAAGTCTAATTTGAATTTTTTTTTAATGGAAATTTAAATTAGCCTCTCATGACTTTATGCAATCTCTCATCATTACATTTGATTTTATTTTGAAAATTCAAACTCAATCTCGCCATTCATATCCGTGCCTAATCCGTTTGCCAACCCACTCTGTCTAAAAAAGAAACAAAAAAAGAAGAAGGCAAATTTCTTTCTTTCACGTTATGGAACAATTTGTTTTACTCTTATTTTATCAAAATTTTTTAATTTTATATCATATCAATCAATTCTTATTATTATTATAAAAAAATAAAAATGATAATAATTTTACCAAACACACCTACTAAAAACAAAAATAATTTATCTCTCAAAACTTTTGTTTTAGTTCTGATACCATAAAAATTCGAGATAAATTAAAAGACAAGGAGGTAAGCGAGAAAAATGTTTATTTTATTTGATGCTTTTCACTGTACACACAAAGGTTCAATTTATACACAAAGTATGTCGATCAATCACTTTAGGAATTTACATAAATGAAATTCTGTCTATTGAAATTTGAATCACCCGTGGTAGGTGATGGTAGATTGTGTGGTAGGTGTTTGATGAATTGCATCAACCACATGCATATTACAGTCATCTATCAAACCTTAAACGTATTTTAACACGTACGTACGTAGAAGTTGAGGTTCGTCTGATTCGGGGACCTCAGTAGAATTAAGCTGAAGGAGTCCAACCCACGTCTACTTCTAGCTATATGAATTTGAACAATATTGGAGGTAGGCTACAACCGACCTGTGTATAGCCAGCTCCATGCTTTTCACGTCTGAGACTAACCCATCCATCACTATCCACAAAAAAAAAAAAAAAAAAAAGAAAAGAAAAAAAAAGAGCGACTAACCCATCACCCTTTCTCATTGTCAACTATAGATTATAACTTTCACCCACCATGAGATACGCATTCTCTCTCTCTCTCGGCTTAGAGTGTAAGTTAATGGCGTTCTGGGCTCCTAAAAAGTGCATGCTTTTTATTATCAAAGATGCATTAAAGTAAAAAGTTTATTCACGATGATGTCAAAGAACACTTTCAAAATCAAGAAGATGAAATAAAAAGCTTATGTCAAATGTTCTTTCTATTTTTATAATATATTTTGCATGTTGTAGAAAAAGAATCTTTTTTTGTTTTTTTGGGTCGACAAAAGGAGTGAGAACGGGATAAAAAAAGTGGAAAAAAGGTAACTAAATAGTCACACCGAGTCTTAAAATTCGATTCAAGATTTTTCGTATACATTTGTTATCGAAATTGGATGTTCTTCTCTCTCTCTCTCTCTCTTCTCTCTCTAGATCTCTCGAAAAGGTATTTGTTTAAGAGACAAGCAACACTGCATTATTGCGTAACACATGAAGACACGAGTTGGGTATCCTATAGTATCTAAATCATTTTATGATGACAAAAATTGTTTCGTCTAAAATGGTTGTGATTATTGATCACCCATACTATATATACAATTGGTAACCCTGGTTTCAACACTTGTATAATGTTTTCTTAGATGTTAGAGAAAAAAAAAAAAACTCAATAATGAAAGCATTTATATGATTAATTAGTATTAATTTACAAGTGAGAACCTTTGTAATTAAGCAATGAGTTCTCAATTAGCACCCCCCCCCCCCCCCACTCTCTTAGGAATAGTAAAATGATTTAGATATGATATTCGATGTCACGCTAATTCTTGATCATGGGGGCAGCTGGCCATCTGAAATTGCCACCGAGATTCAGGCTCCTTGGCTTATTCGAAGAATTCAAACCCGTAGGTGTCACCATCGTAAAAAGGACATGCACCCAGCACAAAGATTTCTCTTCTGCCCCACCGGCGCATTATGTGGACTCCACCTACGCCTCTTTTGTCGCTTCTTGTCGGCTTTCCACTCTTCCTCTCCTTCCATCAACTTTCGTTTTTCTTTATCTATAAATTTCATAGACACGGCTTCTTCTACCTCTGTTCTTTTTCCCCCCCTCCCTCCTCTACCAACTTTATTAATATTTTTGTTTTGAAAAATAAAAAAAAATAAAATCGTAGGCCGTCCAATTAATAGACCCTAAAGAGAATTAAGAAGACACTGTAGAAGAGAATATTTTTCATTACTTTGCAAGCAATCCTTACTTTTTGAAAACGTGGAGAAGTTACTGCAGAGGAGAGGATCGTTTGAAAAATTACAAAGGGTGTTAACCAATGAAATCTTATCTTTATGAATTATGATAATCCAAACAAAACTCTCACCCTGCTCGTGAGTGATATATCCATAGAGAAACACTAAAAAGAGTGTACGTATGAGCAGGAAAAAACAACGATAAAGACATTCACCATCATGAGGTCAAAAAAGAGAAACCTCCCCCTCATTATTCCACCAACAACATTAAAGAAAAGAAGTATGGACAAAATCAGACAAAAATTCCCTCATAAAAGAATACCACAAAACAACATTGATGTAGTGGTATTTCATAGGGTGTAGTCAAAACAAGCGCATCTTTCTTTAAGTTTCATCCTACATAAAGTAATAAGCCACCACAAAAAGCCAGCATACAAAACATTCTTTCTTCAACTAAGAGCAGCTGCAGACAAACGAGGTGAACTCTCTCTCTCTCTCTCTCTGAAGTCATTCGTTGCTTTTCTTTCCCCTTTCTTCTTCTGAATTCATGGATTGTACTGCTCAATGGCCAAAGGTGGGTGGAGTTGTTTTCGTTTCTTTTACTTTTTTTAAGAACAACTGTCAGCCATTTATTCTGGCCGGTTTAGGGTTTGTTTAATTTACTTTTGAAAGATTTTTGTTAGTTTAATTTCATCCATGACTTCTCTGCCGGACGATGTTCATGCCTACTGCAACCCCTTTTTTTCTTTCTTAAGGATAACGTTTAATTTCTTCTTTAAACATGAAAGCTAGCTAGCATCCCACTTTTTCTTCCCTCACTTTTTCGCTCATGTGATGACTGGTAAAAGGAACTGGAAAAGGTATTTTTTGTTATTATTATTTCTTCTTTTACTTTCTTTTTTTCTTTTCCCCTTCGATTTGATTCTCCAAAAGATTAGCTTACTTTGTTCTGCTTGTCTTCTTGTTATCAGTCATTAATGAACTCGCAGATTTATGTGCTTAACTACTTAAATCCTTTTGTTTTGTTATTGGAATGCCATCTTGCTCTTTAGATCAATCTTAGACATATGAACCTATTCTGAATAACACTATTTTGCTATACGATTGCTATACAATTGAAATGATGGGATAGAGAAAATTAGTCATCCATTTTTCTCTCGGGTTAATTTTCACTACCTATTGTATGACAGTGATGTAATAATAGTCTCCTGCTTCTCTGTTTCTCTCAATCTGTCTCTACTTTTGATGAGAGTTTCAGGAAAAAGGGGTGGTGAAGGCCATGGAAGGGGTAGGGGGTGATCCTAATAACTCAAGGGCTATGTCAGAGAGAAGGGCAAGGCCACAGGAGCACGTAAATTGCCCGCGGTGCAATTCAACCAACACAAAGTTCTGTTACTACAACAACTATAGCCTGACTCAACCAAGATATTTCTGCAAGACTTGCAGAAGGTATTGGACTGAAGGAGGCTCTCTCAGGAACGTTCCTGTTGGAGGAGGTTCAAGAAAGAACAAGAAATTTACATCAGCATCAGCATCAGCAGCAACTTCATCAAAGATTCCTGATCTTAATCCACCAAGCCTCTCACAGTTTTCTTCTCAAAACAATAAGTCCAAGGAAGCAGGACAAGATCTTAATCTGGCTTTCCCAGCTACAGAGAAGTATCATCAAGGCGTTTACCAATATCTTGAAGTGCCCAAAATGGAAGACAACAGCACCAGTACCAATCAACAAAACTCTAGTCATTTTTCAGATTTGATGCTAAGGACTGGAAATATTGCTTCAAGGGGGGGTTTGAATTCTTTTATCCCACCGCCAATGCTTGATTCAAGTACACTCTACTCATCATCCGGGTTTCCTTTCCAAGAATTCAAACCGACCCCTCACCCTGGTTTTTCTGTTGATGGGCTCGGAAGTAGGTATGGGGTTCAAGAGAATAGTACTACTGGGAAGCTTTTGTTTCCTCTTGGAGAATTGAAGCAGATTTCAAGCACAAACGAAGTTGATCAGCAGAGTAAGGGACAGGGGAGTACTTCAACTGGGTATTGGAGTGCAATGTTAAATGGAGGATATTGGTAAATAAAAAGGGACAATGAGAGCAAGAAACTGATTTTTCTTCTCTCGTCTTTTTTTACTTGTTTTATGGTTGTCCAGAACTAACAGTTAGAATACATATGGTTCTTTGCTTTTTTTTAGTCTTTTTCGTTCTTTGAAGCTAGTGAGTCACAGGTGGGGTTCTAGAGGATAGAAGAAAAGGTGAATATAGGGGCTTGTGTTGTTTTTTCCTTTTCCCTGGAGAACATGTGCCCAGTATTCATATATTCTTCTGTCGTCAGAAGTAGGTGCATGTATCAGAAGTTTTGTATGTTTGCTTTCAGGAATTGGTTCTAAAGATATTGTGAGAGTTTGTAACAAAAAAAACATTTGCTCAGCTGGAATTGGATATGTTGGCCTTGTGCTCTTTCCAACTTTGGGGTGTGAGTTGCCTAGAGATATCTCAACAATTTTATTATCAATGTTATTAATAATTCGAACAATAAATATGATAGACTTAATATAAAACTCACTATCTAAGCAAATTATGAGATACTCGACTCTACAAAAACTCTCTCATATTTAATGTCTAAATTACTAACAATTTAAATAATAAATAACCGGAGATCAAAAACGTCCACCTTCTTGGTCCACCTTCTTGGTGCCATTGATACAATTGTAGATTACAAAATATTAAATGGTAAGATCGAGTACTTCGATGTAGAAATAAACAAATTGTACTTAAAAAACCACCTTACCTGCCCCAACCAAAAGTTAACCTAATAATTTTGACACCCAGCCACTCAGTTTTAGAGGAATGATGATTATTACTTGCATGTCATCCACCTGCTTTCAATAAACAGAAAATACGTAGAAAGGGTAGCTACGATATTTCTGAAAAGCCCACCAAACATTCCTCCTGGGAAGCGTGTTGAAAAAATATTTCTCAATTAAGTCAATCCATTCAGATATTAAATCATTTTTGTTTTGTTGATTGTCTCACTTGTTCAGTAATGTAGCAGGCAAAAGTCCCCCCTTTTCGCCCCTCCCGGCCCCTCTTCCACTTTTATTCCTCCCGCCTTCCTTAGAGCACGGCTTCTTTTAGATATATATATATATATATATATATATATATTTTGCTTATCATTATCATTTTCTTATATCATTTAAATATGGAAAAAGAAGAAAAAGAAAGCTTTTTTTTTTTTTTAATAAAATAAAAAGAAGGGCTAAAATGCTTCACTAAATCTTTGGTAGCATTGTAGCTTTCTCTTGGTTAAGGAGGGGAAATAAAATTTGCTGCAGTTGGGTTTTTGAGGATTTTTCCAAAATTTAGGAAAGAAAATAGAATTTAAGGTGTCTTCTTATAGTACTTACGCGGTCCATTTATTTATTTGAAATCAGCACGGTCCATTTCTATTGTTTAAACTTTGAGACTATCTCAATCCGAGTCCTATCATCATTTTAGCCATTTTTGTTTTTTTTGTTTTCCCTAATTTATCATATTTTAGCCTTAAATATACAGTTGGCTCCTCTACATCAATGAGGGCTCATTGTCTTTAAATCATTTCCAGGGAGAAAAAAAAAAAAAGATAAAAAGAAAAACCCCCAATTAAGGAAATTGGATTACCAATTCCTCTAAACTTGTAAAAATAATAATAATAATAATAATAATAATAATAATAATAATAATAATAATAATAGAGTTATCTCGCTCTTCTATAATACGTACTAAGTAAGCCTATAAAATAAATAGAAAAAAAAAAAAAAAAAAGGATATATGCGAATAATAATTATGAGGGATGGGAAACTATAATACTTGGGTGGAATAAATTTAGTGACTATGAGTAGTAACTTAGTAATTAGTACTGATAAAGTGTGGGGGGTTAATTGGATGAAAGCCTTGAAAGTGTGCTAGAATGCTTGTCAAAGTAGCAATAATAATGTTTTTACGACATCTAAGATATTCGTTACATAAAAATTCATATGAGAATTATGAATTTTTTTGAATTTGTTAAAATTTGATCCTTCATTTGACAAAATTCTTGAGAACTATGATTTCCCTCATATTGAATAGGAATTGTCAACTATCGCATATCTTGTATTTGTATAAATTACCAATGTGACACTTAATGTCAGGTTTTTTTTTTTTTTTTTTTTTTTTTTTAAAAAAAAATAACTCATTAGATTTCATTTTAGGAAAAAAGAAGAAGCATTTATTTCTCACCCAAATTATATTTATCATAGGTTATGGCTATTTTTGTCACATAAAATATAATCCACAAGGATCAAAATTATTTATTCTATAGCCACTATATGAGTATGTATAATATTATTTTAAATAATTAAACTTCATTTTTTTTAAAGATAGTGTTTTCTGAAAGCAATTTTTTTTTTTTTTTTTTTTAAAGAGTACTTGTGTTTGATATATATATTTTTTTTTGGGTGAAAATTTCAGGCTTTCATTAATATCAAAATAATATAACTTTTTCGGCACATACAATATCATGAATAAATACTAGGTAATCTTCCATCCAAATTTGCTTTATTGATCACTGAATCACCACCTTTGTTAGTCGATGAGCAGTCATATTTGTTTTGATTGTTTGTTAATACTTTTGTTTTAAAAAGGAAAAACAAGAATTTAAACAAACAGTAGTCACCTCTCAAAAGATCTAATTCTTGTGAGTTTGTATTCTCAAGATTCGATATTTTTTTTTGATAGTGATAACTATGGGCCTTTTGTTCATGTGCTAGTAGCGGGCCTATGAGACAATTGGGCCTTGAAAGCATCAGTAATTTCCACCCTTGAATATGAAACACTAACTGTTCATCACGCATGAGGTGTCAAATTTCCAACAATGTATGCAGATGTAGACGCTAGACAGGTATCTCTTATTGAAGCACATTTTTCCTGGTCTAGGCAATTATTTTATTGCAAAGCCAAAATATGTGATCAACTGAAAAGGCACCATGACAATCATCCATATGAATTAAACTTCTCTACTGTACAAAGATAACTCCATACAATTATTTCTTCAATATCTAAGAGAACTTGAAGAAACACTGGCACAAAGCATTACATATTTGAATATATTGCCAAGTTCTGACTTCTATACAAAGATATATCTTTTAACCAGAACAAGTGAAGGACAACAGTTTTAAGCAGGTGAAACTAACTCTTTCCTGATGCAAACCGTACTTCACTTATCTGCATTAATTCCAAAGATCCGGACCTTGTGCATATTGGGGAACTTGGCAATAACCAGCACAATCACTGCTAGGGTATTAAAGAGGAGCATAGGGTGCTGGTAGTCAGTCGTGTGTGAGGCTATCAAGTACCTGCCAAGTCAAAGAAAGGAGAATCAATGAGATTCTAGTGCAGCTTTCACAAATAAAAACATTTCACAAGGTAGTAGCATCACAATTAAACAACCTTAAACAAAACATGGACCCCACTATCAGCAAGAAGAACTTTTCAGATTGCATTCCAATATAAACTCCAATAAGAACTTTGGACTTCTAGTTTCTGCTTGCCTTACGCAAATTGAGGAAAATATTTCAGAACATCAAATTTCTATTTAACGTTTCACTTAAATCAGTAGATGCTTCATTTGCAATACTGCACGAAGGTTTCTCATGATTTCCAATGAGCATCTTGTGAGTGATCTTTTCAGATCTCGACTTTAAATTTCCAGGAATAAAATTAGGGTTGTCCACACTGCTGACAAAACCAACTGAAGCAATGCTGCCAGACCGCACTAACCGACAGCATGGTGCGATTTCTGTTTTAGCGAAATCAACACCGTTGGTAAACCAATCAATTCTAGAGGTCATTTTTCCGACAAAAACTGAACCACCAACCTTGATTTAAGATACCCAATTTTCTCTCTTTTCTGAAATCCTCAAACATCAGGCGGATCTCACACCTTAGTTGCTTCGCTCATATTTCACAGTTGCAGCATCACTCATTCTCACGCTCTCTCTCTCCTCATTCCTACGTTTTCCGGTGAGTTGGTGTGTCGCCTCTCTATCAGCCAGTCTCAACCTCCTGAGACTGATCCACTCAAACCTCTGCTTGGCCAATTAGCCCAATCCTCTGACACCATCTGCTCGCCGTCACGACATCAGCATGTTGCCTCACTCCTTACCAAGCCTCAGCCTCTCTCTACCAGTCACATCAACATCAACATCAACATATAAAGTATGTGGTTTTGTCTAATGCTTATGCCACCTCAAGGTTGTAGGACATTTTCATCTTTTAGCGCTCGACTAGTCCCAAAACAAAGTCCAAACTTGGATACGTATGTTGTTGAAATGGGTCAGTTTCTTCAATTGAGCTACAATATTTTAATGAGCTATGATGGGCTTTGACCAACATTTAAGCCTCAAAATTGGATTATATTGGATTGTAATATCCAGAAGCCAAGCAGCCCAAGCCTGGACTTAAAGCCCCAAATCAACCTGCTAATCCACACCACACTGATAGTAATTGGTGCGGATCAAGTTGATTTCAGGACACCAAACGGTGCAGTTTGATGGACGATTATCGGTGACAGACAACATCAGTTCAGTAATTGAAACACCACCAAAACCAACCGCACTGAACCAATAACAGCCCCAAGTAGAATCTTAAGTGAACATTTCTTACAAACATATTGCAAAAGAAATGTTTAACCTTTAACCCTGTATTAAAATTTTCTACACTTAGAGAATGCATCTTTATAATAGCATTACCAACATATTGGGATGGATTGGGGTGCATGTGCATGGGTGGCAGAAACGTATATACTAACATGAAATCTACTCTCATTGTTTCAACCAGAATAGGAAGGACCATTGAGGTCAAAACACTAGTTGTATGCACAATAGATGGTGATAAATGCTTGTGTGTGTGTGCGCGCGCGTATGTGATTCCAAAAGAGAACAGAAGTAACAATGAAGTGATGAACTGCACTTTCTTTGCCAAAAGGAGGGGCTCAAACTACTTAGTGTTACTTAGTGTATAGATATCCAAATACGAACTCTTCTCCCTGCCCAACCTATCCCTAATAAGTGATATACAAGTACAAACTTTGACAAAGATTATACAAGGGCAGTAAAAATAAGACCAAAAAGACAAGGCTCTGGTTAGGAGAGTCCATTGCACGACTCTATTGCATGACCAAATACAATTAAATTTTGCATGTTGAGTGCCAGCGTCTCTATATATAAATGCCTAGCCTTCAAAACTTCATGACAAGGAATACGGCTAAATTATCAATGCATAATTTATCTTCTTCTATACCACAGGGAAAAAATGAAGACTCTTTGTTACAGTATCATGTCTAGACACCTCACTCATTATTAAACTGTCTTTGCAACTTATATTAACCTTATGCTGGGGTATTCGGATAAACCAGGTAGTCTTATCTTCCTTTCTTGAATAGCCAAACAACAACTGACTAATATGTCGTGTCTCCGATATGTCTCATATCAATGCCATGTCAATGGGCACAAAATACAAATACCTAAGAAGTGTCCACAACAGATATGCTAAAACCAAGACGTTGAATGTAGTCATTCTTAGAAATTTATATCCATAAGAATACCTAAGAAAAATTTGAGGTAATGCGAAGAAACTGGGTCCAGCCAGATGCATGTGATCCATCATTACCTTCCAATACACTTACCAGTTATAAAAGAAACGGTGGGTGAAAAAGGGGAACAAAAAATCTCAAGCACAGCCCACTAGCTGCCTTTACAACCAGACGAATGCAGGTCTTAACCTGGGAAACTTTTTTCTTTATTGGTAGGTTATGCACCCAGTGGGCCCTTAAACCATGACCTCATCCTTCACCCTAGTTTTTGATAAGTAATTGTCATTTCAGTCAGAGCTCGTTGGCTTAACTTGGGAAACTTATACAAGATGTCAATCATATTAACAAAAAACAAATGTACTGTGGCATGTACCAGTGAATGAAATTGGCCTGTACAGGCAAAACCACTGCCATAACTAATCCAATTTGACCAATACAATTCAATAAACAGGTTGGGATCAAGTTAAGCCCTCAAAACTTTTTTAAAAAAAATAAAAAAATAAAAAAATAGAAAATAAAAAATTACAACTTTCTAGAAGTGTACTAAAAACAATCGTGACACTTTTTTTATCTCTCTAAAAATTAAAAGACAAATGGGGTTGGCCTCCATATAACAACTGACCACCTATAAGGCTTGGAATTTAGTACAAATTTTATCTCTTAAGCAATTTGAATTAAGCCACTTTTGGCATAAATTAAGACCAGCAGGATCCATTTTTGCATAAAAGAAGTGTTGATGCTTAGGCCTATGGTAACAAGGGGAAAAAAAAAATACCAAATCAGAAAGATCCTTATCTTATAATTAGACAAATAGCTAAAACCATTTACCCAACTATCCTCAGCAACAACTCACAAGAAAAGTAAATTATAATTTTAATTAATGATGAAAAATTGTTCTTCTGGAAATTAATCATGAAGTCTATACAGAGTATACTGTAGACATGGGCTTTATTTAAGAATATTGATGACAAGTGGATATACAATTTAGAAAAAATGATGGTGTTAAAAGACTCAACAGTATAAAGCATGCATGCAACGTGGATAGAGTAATGAGTAATCCAAGTCCAAGAAAAAATTCCTAAAAAGTGGACAGACACTTGCACAGAGAGAGAGAGAGAGAGAGATCAGACTTTCCTGATAAAGCACAAAAATAAGCAGCACACAAACAGACATGAACTGACTTGACAACAACAAGATCTTCATTTACTAAAAGAATTTAACTGCACAACAACATAATTTTACATAACAATAGAAATGTTTAGATAAGTTATATAACAATAGAATAAAAGTAAACAAGCAGATTAATGCATATGATCCACCAAAAAAAACCATATAAATTGACTTTCAAAATCTGAGGATGTTGCATAATACCATAGAAGTAAACTTACAGTACAAGAGGAACAACTGTTAGGAACTTTCTGTTGCGCGTGAGCTGCTTTCCATTATCTATTTGCTCCCACCAAGTCAACCTATTGTAGATCCCTTGATCTTCAGCAAATGGAGTTCCTTTCTTCCAGTGAAAGAAATGATAGGTGACCTGAAGGAGGAGATACAGTAAATCATGCATACAGGGAACTGAAGAAACTTAACCTAGCAGTGAAAGGCATAAACTCACACAGCAGAAGAGTAAACATAGAACTTAAGTCTTTCAGATGATTTAACTACAAGAGGGTCTTGGTTGGCCCCCAGGCCTTGTCTCAAGTGGATTTTTTTTTTTTATTAAAAAAAAAAATACAACTAGCACACCCGTCGAGATTGAGCCCATGAACTCACCTTCCACCACTTATTTAAGGAGGATCAGATGCCATTTGGTCCAAAGACCAGTGGTAAAGTGGTTGATCAGGGTAGTGCAAGTATTAGGTTCAATCTTGCTTAGCACAAAAAGGGGTTTGGAGTGGAATGGGAGGCTTGTTTAAGTTAATAACTCTCACAACATTGACATTGAAAGAATATGTTTAAGCCGGTATAAAATGAAAAATGAGTTGCTATATTCCATTATTGAATAATAAAAATCCAGTCTCTCATCTCGCCCAATCCATCAGTCAAGAAATTGCAGAAGACAGCAACATTTCAAAAGACCTCAATGTATACATGATTAACTTGGTCTCACCATCTATATGCACTGGTCTATTCATGCTTTACCTCCCTAGAAACTGATGCCCATTAAGGGGTGAAGAAGAGAACAAGCAAAAATGTTAGCTGATACAGTGTATGGGATGCCCTTATAGTGAAGCATGGATACAAGCGTGAAGTTCGGAATCATTGTTGTTTTCTATCTTCAGATTACAAATCCAAAGAATTACCAAATCTAAATTACAGAAACAACAGTCTCTTATTTGTCACTCCCCACATTCTCATCTCTTCAAGCAATCAAAGTGCCTTGGAACTCTATTGCTCTAAGAAAAAAAAATTATTTATTTATTTTTTTTATAAGTAATCAAAATTCATTAAGAACTAAAGGGCGTACCCAAGTACACATGAAGTATAAAAGAGAAACACCAAACCAAAAGTAGAAATATAAAAACAATCATAAGCAATCATTCAATGGAAAAGGGTATTAAAGAAAAAGGCCTTTAGCTCCGTCACTATCCTCTCGCTGTTTTCAAAGCTTTGGTTATTTCTTTCTCTTCAAATACACCACTTCATACAGAGCAAAACCATCCTCCAAATAGCTTCACTTTGAGGACTACCAAATTGCCCTCTCCAATAGGCAAATAGATCTCAATCTCTCACTCAAGGAGTCATGACCCATGCTAAACAGAACAAGCCGAAGATAGAGTTCCATAAGGCACTAACTGTTGCGCAATTGAGTGAAAGGTGGTCAATGGTCTCCCACACTCTTATTACACAAGCAACACAAATCTACCAAAATGATATGCCGCCTTAAGTTATCCAAAGTGAAGATCTTACCTAAAGCAGCCGACTAACCAAAGATAGCCACTCTCAAAGGGGCTTTACTCTACCAAATACACTTCCAAAGGAAAGGAATGATCTTACATCAATGAACCCTTTCTTGGAGGGGTTCCAACAAAGCTTGTTTACACTGTCCTGTTTCAATATGTAGAAATACAACTGATCGAAAAACGAAGTAAAGAATTCTAACTCCCAATCATTGGCTGCTCTCAGAAAAATCTGACCAGTTGAATTTTTCAATCCAAAAGATTCTACAATTTAAGATGCAAGAAAAACTAAACTCTTAATTGAGTGACAACGCTTTGGGTACATTAAACTATTAACTGAGTCTGATATTACTACTTGGCTTAGTTCAGATTTCTCCAAAAGCAAACATCAGAGACAACTGTTTAACGTACATTATCCTTTCAACTTTTTTATCAACAAAACCGAGGCTAATATATATTATATTATCGCATGAATGCCTTCAGATCTCATTTTCTACCCATCCATCCAAAATCCAAAATCAAACGTACACTCACTTCTTTACAACCAATCAGCAAATTCTAGCTTCGAACAAGAAATATTACAACTTGGGTCTTCTTTCTTCATGCACAAAACACCACGAGAGAAAAATAACAAATCATCAAAATAACCGAAAGCCCAACGCAAACAAAACCCAAATTCAAAACTCGTGCAAAATCATCAAAATCACAACCAAATACATGCCCAAATCAAAAACAAAACAAAAAACACAACAATATGGCTATTCTGTCTTTCATTAAAAATACCAAAATTAAACAGCATAACACACTCACAAACTCTAAGACCCAACCCAAATGCAACCCAATTGAACAACCAATTTTTTTTTTAAAAAAAAAATACGCCCAATAAACAGCCTTCAAAACCCAAAACTCAAAACAATATAATAAAAATAGAGAAGGAGAGAGTAAGAAAGAGAGTATGAACGTACAACGAAGTGACCAATATTAACAACGGTCCAGGCCATGCCAGGAGAACAGCCAAAGATGGAGAGAACGAGGAGCCAAGAGAAGAAGAGGATGAGGATATAAGTAGTCCACACCCCTGGGTACATGAACCACTCCGTGTTCTTATTCAGATCCGCCGGCGGCACAGCCTTCACGTACAGATTCGCCATCCAAATTTTCAACCAATCTTCGTTTCCGGATCAAATTCTTTGATTGAAAACCGACTTATGTGCCAAAATGGTTTTTGCTGATTGTGGCTTTGATGGGTCGAATCCCAAACCTCAAGAGAAGAAAATAACCAAAAAGCAGAGCTCTCTGTCTTTGTTTCTCTCTCTCTCTCTCTCTCTTTCTGTCTCTTCGTGGCGCTGATGAAATGAAGCTACAAGCCTACCTACAATTGATTACCCAGATAGAGAACAATAACAACGACAACAAAAAATCTACGCAAGACGGCGTCGTTGAGGTTTTTCAGGATTTTTCTTTTGCGTGAGTTTTTTTTTTTTTTTTTTGGTTTACGTGCTTTTGCGTGGGTTGTTGGATATATGCATTTCTTGTGGAGGACCGCGGGAAAAAGGGGAAAATAAAAAAAAAAAATGTTTTGAAAAGTGTTTTCAATTGTATGTTTTGTGAAGTGTTTATATTTTAGTAAGGGGAAAATGTATTTTACCCCCCCCTCCGATGTTGTAGTTCTTTTTCAATTTGATCTCCATTGTTTAAAATTTGCAATCCACTTCAACTAACTTTATAAATTTTTCAATTATGCCTTTCCGTCAGTCAGAACCGTCTTTCACTGACGAATTAAGGGCATTTTAGTCTTTTCTCAATTATATTATATATATTTTAAAAAATAATAAATTAGGAATTGAAAAAAAAAAAAAGGGAAATTTGGGGTGGCTACGACCACCCATTGGTCATTTGGGGTGGCCAGCCACCCCCATTTTGGCCTTTGGGGGTGGCCGAACCACCCCCATGGGCCGGAATGGTGGTGGCGAGCCACCCCATGGCCCATGGGGGTGGTTCGACCACCCCAAGGGCCAAAATGGGGGTGGCCGAAACCACCCCCAATGGGTTTGGGGGTGGCTCGGGCCACCCCGATTTGGCACGGGGGTGGTTCGGGGGGGTGGCCGAACCACCCCCATCCTGGCGGAATGGGGGTGGTTCGAACCACACCCCAAGGGCCCAAATGGGGGTGGCCGAAACCACCCCCAATGGGTTTGGGGTGGCTCGGCCACCCCGATTTGGCACGGGGGTGGTTCGGGGTGGCCGAACCACCCCATCTGGCCGGAATGGGGGTGGTTCGACCACCCCCAATCTGGGTTTGGGGGTGGCTCGGGCCACCCCGATTTGGCCACGGGTGGTTCGGGGGTGGCCGAACCACCCCATCTGGCCGGAATGGGGTGCGAGCCACCCCATGGCCTATGGGGGTGTTCGCCACCCCCAAGGGCCAAATGGGGGTGGCCGGCCACCCCCAAATGGCCAACGTTCAACCCCCCTCCCCTTTTTTTTTTTTAATAAATTATTTGATCAGGGGCATTTTAGTCATTTTCACCCCCAAAACCCCCCACGTGCCGCGCACGTGATCTAAATCCGTCAAAGAAGACGGTTCTGACTGACGGAAAGGAAGAATTAAAAAATTTATAAAGTTATTGGGGTGGATTGCAAATTTTTAAACAATGGAGATCAAATTGAAAAAGAGCTACAACATCAAGGGGGTAAAATGCATTTTCCCCTTTTAGTAACTATCGGGAATAAGCGGCACTTTAACATGTTATAACAACTTGTTAGCTTCCCATAGTACGATAGTGTGATTATTTTTATGTGAATTTAGGAAGAACAAAAGTGAAGAAGATGTTTGCAATAATTTCAATTCGACTTTGAGTTAGTCTGAATTTATATGCAATTTAACTTAGATAATAGACTTGTTAGTTGTTAGTTGTTTGATAAACCAAGACTTCGTCCATGTTGGCTTAATTTTTTAATGAAGAGCTCAAATTGGGTATTAAACAGGACTCCCAAGTCCCTTTTTTTTTTTTTAGTATGAATATTTTATAATCTATTGATAATAAGTCATGAGCAAAAAGCTCTTATAAATTATAAATTTTAGCTACTATCAGTAGCATAAAGTGCATATAATTATAGCACAACATTATAAATTTACACAGTCGTAAAAAAAGAGAAAATTTATCTATAACATTATCTTTCGTTCACCCATGTAAAACACCGATTAAAGAACATATATGTTCCGAGTAGACTAGATTTAAGACATGAGTACTCCAAAATCATACAAACTTTATTTATCCGGTTGTGAGCGATAGCCTTCCACATCGATTTACTTCTCCTTGACCCTAAAGGTCAGGAAACAAAACTTTCATCGACCTAAAGGCTAGGACAACAAGAAAAAAACAATACAAACAGCAAAAAATTAAAAAGCAGCAAAAAAAAAAACCCAAAACATAGCGGCGCCGACGGTTGGGGAGGCGTGGTAGAAACTCACAACCCTAGTGCGTGAGGAAGACAAAGGAGGAGGAGGAAAGAGGGAAGAGATCCCTCCTACCTGGCCGACGCTTTTTTTGATTTATCTCTTTTAAGCAGTTAGGGTTTTTCGGGGACTCTTAAGTCCTAACACTCGTATAATGTATTACAATTATAATTTTGAATATCTTACCACGGCAGCGTTAAAAAGACAATAGGAAAAGAAAGGATATTGTTGTTAGATTACGTGGAGTTTGGCTTGTGTTTAACCCGATACGACGAAATATGTGGTACGGTTTAAATGGATTTTTTTTTTTGAGACTTAGTCCATGAAGCGGAGGCTTGAGCTGAGAAGAGGAAAGTTATGGCTATTAATACTTATATATGTATAACACATGAATGAGACATTAAAATTCCAGTGATTGGTTATCGAAATTATGCAATCACTCTTTAAAATAAAATGCACCTTTAAAACAGCGTAATAACATAGGCAACATACACCATTTGCGAAAACCCATGTTTAATGATTAAAAGTTACAACTGTTATTTGAGGCTCATTATATAAACCAATTTTATAATAATTTACTTACTAAGTTGTAGATTTACGCAGTTACTTCTTTCACTTGTGAAACACCATGGTTGTTAGAACAGTTTCCAACTCCGACTGCACGTGGACCTGAGAACAGAGAAAGAGTTAGATACAAGAGCTTGCCGGGGGTTGCCGGCGGGGGATAGCTCCGATGCTTAAGTCAGTATTTATCTTGGAGAGTTTCTCTAAGAAAGACTCAGAATATTTTTTAGGGTTTTTTGTTACGTACCTTTTACCGAACCTTCCCCCTCTTCTTATATAGTGGTGGACCCTCCGAGGCTCATTTAATGAACCCCTGCAGTGGGGCCCTAAGCTCTCCATTGTTTTCTATGTCATGCGGGCCATTAATGATCATTCCACGTGTCGCATGAATACTGGTCCACGATATTTGAGTTTCCTTCCACTTGTCACATTAATCATGTCCGGAAGGGCAGGTGAACCTCGAAAACATGCGAGAGCAGCGACCAAGGCCGGCTGCCTTAAATGCTAGCCATAATGGACATTGTCCTTTCCTCATCAAGGGTCATTACATTCTTAATATAGAAGCCGAACATTGAGGGATGGAAGAACCCTCAAGGTGATAATTGATCCTTATGGTGAAGGTTGGTAGATATATAGGTTTGGGCTCCTAACCTACGGGCCGTCCAATAGAAAAGGGAATATGGGCCTACGCCCGTTGTCCAGGCCCAATCCCCAACAATGGTGTTTTGCAGATTAACAGGTTACCAGGCCGTAGAATGAGAAATTTGCTAGAATAATGCTAAGCGAATGACTTGCATTGTCAGGTTTGAATAAGTTAGTAATTATCTGTTAATATTTTAGTAATATCTGTTTGGAAGCTCTGAATCTATTATTGATGTTATATATTATTATTAAGGATTTATTGTTAGTTATTTCAGATTAATCATTTTTGTTTTCCACTATAGTATACTTTGATAACTAGTAAAACGTAATGTATTTAGCGAGTTACCAATTAATTGGTTTTAAGGCATTATAAATAATATTCCAAGTTAATCAAATTAATTGACATAACTTTGAGGCGTTACGGTATGGTTTCAAAGTCGATACTCTGTAAACTTTCTTACAAGAGTGAGAAATCTATGAGTCTTATTCATTATGGTTTAAGGCTGGGAGACTACCGGTTAATTAATTTCATTGGGGCCTTACATTATGTGAGAATTATATTGTGAGATAAAAATATATTTTTTGGCATTACTTAAAAAAAAAAAAACCATCTTTCATCAAACAGTTTTCCCCTCCCTTCAACCACCGCAAGATTTACCAAACACTATAAAGAAAGAAGAAGAAAAAAAAAAAAAAAAAAAAACCCTTCTTTTTCCCCTTCTCACCCACCATCATCTTCGGCTTTCAACTTTGCAATTTGCAGTCTCCAAAAACAAGCGTCACTTTCCTACAAATAGTTTCTTTTTTTTTCCTGAAAATTTCAAATAATACATCAAATTTATATTGATTATTTTTAAATTTATATTAGTAATTATATAATCTATATAAAATTATATTTAAATTGCTCTTTTAAAAATATAAGAAAGATAGAGATAGCACTATGACCCACATATAAAGAATACCTAAGCAAATTAAACACATATAACATAATCATAAATTATAGTAATTAAATAAGTTAATGAATTGTCCTCCAAAATAGGGTTCATCAGCGATAGAACAGCTTTCTTTGAAATAAATATAGATTGCAATCATAAAATTATAAAAACATATCATGTCCAAAAACAAAACTAACTTAGGCTTCAACGCGAGATATTGATCGCAGATTCGTATAATCATAGAACGCCATCACTTGGGGAAAATAGGTGCAGCGATCTCGGGATCCGGCAACTAAAACCAATGAGACACTAAGGAATTGCAAATCGAGAGTGAGCCAAACTAGTTTCAGATGCATCAAGATAACACAATGCCAGCTATAGTCCTCCAACATACACCAAGTTGCATCACCCAATAAAACCAAACTCATCATAGGATCTAATATAAAAGCTTAACAATTTGCATAGAGAAGTATGAAAGAATGCGAAAAGCAAACATAGTGCACAAGACTTATAAGCTAAGAATAAATGCTATAGATGCATTTTTATAGTTACATATACGACAATATTTGTAGATACGTTAGTTGATAAACACAACATTAGTCAATTCCAGTTTTTAATTATATAAAACATGTGATTCTTTGATGAATATATAAGCTATATTAATTTTAAATTCATAATCTCCATTGATTGACTCTAGCCGACATTTGTGTAAATCTGTTCGTAAACAATATGGGTAAACTAAATTCATAACTCTGGCTATGTAGACATTTACCGGTCAATATAACATGCTCAATCAAGATTAGCGCCTTGCCCATTTATTAATAGACATTTGGATACAATTACCGTACGGTTTAGACGAGGGCAACTCATTGCACATCTACCGTTTTTGAAGGCACCTTACAACTGAGCAGTCCGACTTGGGGTGAAGCCCACACTAAAATAAAGGGAAAAGCTGATAATTTTGTAATCCTACGTAACAACTGAAATGGTGCGCTGTATACAATAATATAAACACATATGGCAATCAACAATGCCCTCATATAATAAATTAAACTCATATATTAGACATAATTACACAACACGACATCAATAAATAAATACCGGGTCTAATTAGCCCTGGTAAATAATGGTGATATAAATTTACGAGAACGGTGCATACCATAGCTCTGTTATCAATACATATTATGAAGTTATATTCTTGACTACATTTTATCATCTATCACTTACGTAGCGAGGACACTCTGATAGTTTTACCATTTAACTATTTTCTTGAACAACCAACAATTCAATAATTTCAACAAGTAGTAGTATTAACAATTTGAGATTAATATATTTCAAGTAAGTATATTTGGGTGAACTCACAATTGCAAGAGTAACATTGCTAAAGACTTCATTTTTTTATCAGATCAACATAATATTATGTAGATGCGTTATGCACCTTTATTGCAAAAACACCATTTACCATCTATTCACGATCCATAAGATGGAGTAGTTTTTACAGAACTATCATGTCGTAACAAAACGGAATACAACCAAAGTAACATATTTCACACACCGAAATGCGGTCTCACTTTCAAGGGAATGTCTACACGGTCAAGGTCTGGTTCTTCCTCCGACTTTCGAATATATGAGAATGATCATCTCCTCTAATGGGAAGTTACTCTATAGACATCTAAATATCAAGAGATACAAAAAATCCTAGGCTATGCGAATAACGCCAAATACTGACTTTAAAATCGACCCGAGCCATACGTTTAGATGTCTAGGCGTTGGGAGTCTGCTACAGTGTTCCTCACCCGCACTATCGAACGTTTTGCTGAGTATGAAGTCCAGCAAACTCATTTCTGGGACCACATCTCGGTTCATTTCCTACATTTTACGAATGGGACTCTAAATTTTCAACTCCATTCTTAGGCGGGTCTTCAGTCACGGACGCCACTATTACAGCGCTCTACCAGAGATAAATTTATGACAATGGTCTTAGATACTCAACATTCAATAGAATCATAGGGTATCTCGCAGTTCACGCGGCTTTAACTAACCTCAAAACCATAACTCAACTTTCATCAAACAAACAAAAATAAACTCTTTTAAATGATCATCTGTTAGAGATTAGATCCAATAAAATATCTAGGTCACAACACCTAATCCAGTCTCACACCTCATTTAGTCGACTAGTAAAGACACATTAATCAATCTAATGAAACAGAACTAGGCTAATACCCACTTCCAAGATTAGAGACTCCCTTCTACCAGGAAGCCAAACTCCTTCATTCCTGCGCAAACACATACCCTATATAAAAGCATAAAAACAAGACAAAAGAGTTTGAATCCAAAACGCGAGTCGATAACCAGGATATACAGTGCTAGGGGTTTTATTATGGCTAGAATAAGCATGAGCTTTACATTTACATTTTACGACTATTAAAGTTCAGCTTGAATGAAAACGAGGGGTTTTAACCACAATGGACGAAACGGGAACTCCTTCACTAACAAAAACTTAAAAATTTTGAGTTTCGGAACAACGGCAAATTAAGACAGCTTTGGGCAACAAAGGGCTTTTCGTTTTATCTAACAACAACAATTTATTTTTTAAAATAAAAACGGTGAACAGAGTACGGGAAAACATAGACCGTGACCATTCTCAACCACATTATATATGGCAAAAACCTAGCATAAAAATTTGAAGGTGAGTTTAGATTGCCTTGTATTTCTCCGCAGACATTTAAACCTCCCACCAAAATTTTTGGGTGTAGGTTGCCTCATAACCAATGAAACCAGAATATTAATATTGAAAATTTCTTAATCAAATACATGGAGCTTTTATCATTACATTTTTACTACTTATATAAGGTCAGCTTGAATGAAAACTAGGGTTTTAACACATGACGAAATCGATACTCTCACAACAAAAACTTAAAAATTTCGAGATTCGGAACACGCAAATTTGAAGACACTTTGCAACAAAGTCTTTTCGTTTTATCTAACAACAACAATTTTTTATTTTTAAAAAATAGAAAACTGAACAGAGTATGGAAAACATAGATCCGTGACATACTCAACACAATATATGTTCAAAATACCTAGCATAAAATTACTGAAGGTGAGTTTGTGACTTGCCTTGTAGTTCTCGCAGATCATAAACCTCCTACCAAAATTTTTTTGGTGTAGGCGTTCTCACACAAGCTGGACGCTTACAAAAACAAAGTGTCTTTCCTGCAGATGTTGCCCCGCACCTTGTAGATCCGGAGGTTACTGCATCAGAAAATAAAAGCCATAATCAGAAGATATCTAAGTGCTTGAATTCAAATCTCTATCATGTGGAAAATGGACCACCTTGTGTCCCCCAACAAAGCAATCTGCAAATCCAAAATGGCTCATGATTAAACTTGATCCAACAACAACAGGAGCCAACTAAAAGCCATTGAGATTATTGTAAGTTGTTTGAAAGATCGATCGTTGAGGTAAAGTTATATTCGTTAACATAGTAAAATGTGACCCCATTAGTAGATTAATTACTGATCATATTGCCCTGCTCCTTGTAGAACGAGAGGTTATCTTCGAAACCCTAAGGTATGTATTCTTAAGCTGCTGTTTTAGAAGGAGATAAAAGACAAGTTTTTGTCTTCTAAAAAGAAAAGCAAGGTCTTACTTTTAAAAGGGTAAGCTACGCAACAAAAGAGGGGCAATATGAGGAGTTTGCGTCTTAAAAGGTGAGTCGCACGTGACTTGGTTTCCATCCATAGAGACGAAAAAAATAGATGGATGATGGATTGTTACTTTTTGAACATTGGACATCAAAACAAAAAATAGTAAATACTTCGAAAGGTAAAGTGTATTTTTTCGTATTCAATAAATCTCAAGATCTTAACTATTATGATTTTCGCAATAAACTTATAAAAGGACGTACTAGAATTCATAGCAACAAAATCTTGCTTTGAAGCCTCACTGTCATTAGCTACTTCCTCATGATGGCTTGCCCAACCCAGGCTCGCAGCCAAGTCCTCCACTGGCATATTGATCACATCAGTTCGAACCCCAATATCAGCTTTATACCTGTTCCTAAGGTACATCCCAGCCGTTACCGTAGCCACACCAACAGGACTCGGCACCAGCAACTTCAGAGGAGAAGAAAGAATGGCAGCCAATGGGGCACCAAAGACAGAAGAGACAGAACAGACTTGACCACTTGTTCCAATATCAGTATTTTTTTTTTCTACTACCCGAAGACCAGTTTTGCAATAAAGCGCAAAGTCTTCACAGTTGTTTTGAAACACATCATAATTGCCAAATCCACTTCGAAGAAGATACAATGCTCGGTGGATAACTGCTTCTGGTGGGTCAGATTTTGCAATGGAGCATGTGCCACCCCGCACATGAGCAAGGAAAAGTGCTCGAGAAATTCCGTATTCGAAACGATGTAGAGATCCATTTCCAAGGAAACAATCCAGGCAAGAACGAACTACACCACTGTTGGGTTGTCTAAATCCACATTCGGGATAGGAAGAACATGTCAGCGGTAAGTTGTAAAAACTAGAATCAGAAGATGTCCAAGTGCGTCAATTCAAATCTCTATCAGGAGTAAAATGGACCACCTTGTTTTCCCCAACAAAGATACCTGCAAATTCAATACGACTCATGATTAAGCTTGATCCAACTACAATAGGAGTCAACTAAAAGCCATTGAGATTGTTATAAGCTGTTTGAAAGGTCGTTGAGGTCAGGTTATATTCGTCAACATAATAAAATGTGACCCCGTTAGTAGATTAATTGCTGATACTACATTGTCAACCGGTACAGCTTACTAAATTGACACAAACAAAACTCTGAGAAGCTCCCCCACCCCGCCCCC